>OZ038359.1:21078217-21331134 GCA_964035985.1 Panagrolaimus superbus
TCGTTTCAAGACCGCTGAAAAAAGGAAACCCACAATTTTTTGAATGAGTTGCTTAGCATTGAATTGGTAAAACTTATATATTAATACAACCTTATGAGTTACAATAAAAAAGGCAGATTTTAAATCGTCTTCGCCGTCGAGCCTTTGGCTCAACGGCTTCGCCGATTTACTGCTGGTCCTAGGCCTTCGGCATTGGGTTCTATATAAAAATCACAAATATTTAAATATAAACAAAAATATTCATAATTTCATCTGCAAAGATAGAGCAAAGACGGCCTCCGGCCGTCTTTGCTCAACCTGTTTGTATTATACTGTTATTCATTTATCACTTTTATTGACAACATCAGTTAAAGCTATTTAAAAAGTATTTATTAGCATCAGAACTACAAATACACATGGAAAGACGGCCTCCGGCCGTCTTTCCATGCTCAAACTCACATTCACAAATTGAAACTTAAAAATATAATGCCTCCGACCGTCTTTGCTCTATCTCCCTTACCTATATTAATTAATCTCAGACACCTTCTGCTTTACGATAAAAGCCATCATGCTTACTATTATTTATCATTTTAATGATCCATTTATGCATACGCAACAATTTTTCTTTTGCCTTTTCTTTTCGTTTCAAAACCACTGAAAAAAGAATCTGCACAATTTTTTGAATGCATTAATGATCACTTTTGTAAAACTTATTTTATTAAAGCAACTTTATGAGTTACTATAAAAAAGTATAAATTCTACTCTATCTGAGTTACACAAATAGTATCAATATAATATTCATTTATCATTTTAATTGTTAGTATCAGTTTTTTTAATAAACAAAAAGTATAAACATAAGCTCACATGTTCTATCTCACACACATTTTGCTTAAAAACCAACATGTATTTTTAAAACAACTATTATTTAAATATTTTTAAAATTAATTTTTTGATTTTCCATGCTCAAAAATTTAACTACAAATACACATAGAAAGACAGCCTCGGGCCGTCTTGCCATGCTCTATATCACATCCACAAATTTTGATAGTTCTTTGATTATCACTTAAAACTATCAAACAAAAAATTTTTACTTCATTGTTAAAGCTAACATGCACCTTCAAAACAACTACTTTCTAATTTATGCATGCGCAGCAATTTTTTTTTGCCTTTTCTTTTCGTTTTAAAACCACTGAAAATGGCAACTGCAACATTTTTTAAATGTGATAATAATGATCGGTTTAGTACACCTAAGTTATTGAAACAAATTTTATAACTTACAAAACAAAGTTTGAATCTTACTCCATCTGAGATGGAAACTGTTATTCATTATCACTTTCATATTACTCTATAAAGATAATATATCACTCAGTTTTTGTGCCAATTATAAACATTCATCTATATCTTTCTTCCCAACTTTTTTTACATCTAAGTTAAAAAAACTATAAACATTCATTTATAATAACAAAAAGTAGATATTAGCAGTATCATATTTATAAATGCAACTAAATGAGACATTCATTTAATTTCAAACACAATTTTTTTATGTATTACAATATTTGAACATTGAAATATTTTTCCGATTCAGTACTTAAAAAAAACTATTATTTTTATCACTAAACTGATAATGAAATCAAAATTAAATGTAAAATAATAGAAATATTTAAAAGTTTCACTTTTTTGTTTTCAAATTTTAAAAAAAAAATGCAAAATATTAATCATTCTTATCAGTAAACTGATAATGATATCAAAATTTAATGTTGAATTTTAAAATTAAAAATTCAACGTTGAAATTAATTCAACAGTTTATCCTACCTAATAATAATAATCAAATCCCTAATGCGAGCAACTCAAAACAGAAGCTGATTTAAACATTTGGTTTTACCCATATATCTGCAAACACAAAATATTACACGGCACGCGGTCGGGTTCTTATGCATATTTTTTATCTCTGCAACTCTGATGCACTTTTTCTCTTCTTCTTTTCCTTCATTTTTATGCGCAAAAAAAGATGGCTGCAAAAATAAATTTGACCTAGAAAAAAAGAAAGAAAAAAATGATTATTTTTGCGACAAACCCCGATATCGCGGTACCCAGATCGTTAAATACCGAATCTAATGAAAGAAACGGACTCCCCATAAAATGCGCCATATGTATGCAAATTTTTACATTTTGAAATTTAGTTTGAAATTTTTGCCCTCGGGGCAAAAAACAGCCTGAAATTTTAAAAACGTTGGCAAAAACGTAAACGATTTTTTTGAGCTTAGCAAAAAATATATTTGGATTCCCCATATCCGATTGTATAACATACAGGATTATAAGAAAAAGTTAATGAGAGGTCTATTTTTAAAGGTCGACCGAAGCTAAAAACACCGAAAAAAGGGCGTTTTTTAAAGGTTTTTCGGGGATATCGGGGGTAGATGAATTTTTACAGTGTTGGATGTATTTTTCCTATAAACTACAGTACTATCCGGAGTTACTGTGAAAATTTGAAAAAAATCGTTAGAGTACTTTTCTCAGTTGAGCTAATTGAAGTTTACGACCAAAACACGTTTTACCACGTAAAAATCCCCGGGGACGACGGGGATCAAAAAAATTTGGTCCCTAACATTGTAGAGGAAGCAAAACCACATATTACAGTCTTTTGTTGCACAATGTTATCTCTACAGTAACCCCGTCAAAATTTGACTTTAAGAAAAATTTATTTCCAAAAAAACGGCAAAGTCATGGTTTTTCAAAGTGATTATCAGTGATAAGAATTTTGTTAAATCTCAAAACTTCGAAAATACAGGATTTTCGTCCATAACAAAATTTTTCCAACATACTACCCTTTTACAGCTAAGCTCCATCTATCATAGTTTTCTCAATCCTGTTAGTAGGTTAAAATTTTATACAGGAAGGAGAATAATATTAAACTTGTTTTTTTGGCCGGATGATTTTTGATTGACATTTTTTTAGTCATTTTTTTCATCACTTTATATTATCTTTCAATTTTATTAAATTATTATTAAATTTAAATTATAAAAAAATAAATTGGATTTTAAAGAATCTTTTTGATTGTATTTAAAAATGAGCATTGGCCCCAGGGCGATCCGAAGGATCGTCTGGGGCAATTTGGGTTCGTTTCCCAGAACGGCACACGATCCCGAACTTTAAATGCAAATCCTGACTTCATTTTTTATTTTTTCACTTTTTTGTAACTTGGGATCTGTTTCTGGGCCACCCGTGAAGAATCCCTGAAAAAATTTAAAAAAAATATCGGGTGGGTACAAAATGGCAGCACATTCTTTGTCACAAAAATTGTGCTGATGTCTCTCCGTTTGTTCGTTCGTTCGTTCGTATGTCACAAAATATGCAAAAATTTTTGTTGACATTTTGCCAAAGATTTCTTTAGAAAAATTTTTTAAAAATGAAAGAAAAATTTGGGTTGTGGGATTTAACGTTTTCTGGGCAAAAAAATATGGTGGATCCGAAAATGGTAATTATTTGGACCCATTAAAAAGAGTTGTGGTAAAAAGGGGGGTAGTACTGTAGAAAAATTTATTTTTCGGGATTTACATTTTTTCGGGGTAAAAAAATATGGGGAGTCCGAATATGGTAATTTTTTGACCCGGAAGAAAAAAGTTGTGGTAAAAATGGGGGTAGTACGGTAGAAAAATTTATTTTTCCGGATTTACATTTTTTTGGTGTAAAAAATATGAGGAATTATTTTAAATTTTAACTAATTCAGTAATTAATTTTTGTAGATTAATATTTAATAGTGATAAAAGGGGGGGGAGTACTGTATAAACATTTGTTTTTGGAAGTTTAGATTTTTTGTGTGTAAAAAGATTAGGGGAATTCGAATATGGAGTCCATTTCGAAGCTTAATGTTTCCACTAACAAATCTTTTTCCGTTTTAACAGGTATTCAGACGTTTCCCTGATTGACGTTTCCCCGACTGATATTTCCCCGACTTGGACATTTCCCCGACTAAGATGTAGGTATCCTCGACTAAATCGCAAAACATTTCCCCGACTTCAAAAATTTTTAAAAAATAAAACACTTCTTTACTAAAGAAGTACCCCGATAAATTGTGTCTTTTTTTAAAATATTATACAAAGTTGGGTTACTGTAAGTTTTTGAAGCTGTTAGTTTTTCTTAGACAATAATATAAATCGCTTAGTTTCTGTTATGCTACGCTACTCTATCTAAGGCATGGGCTCTTAGGGTTTCCTCAGGGTTTCTCAGGGTTTCCTCAGGGTTTCTTAGGGATTCTTAGTCAAAATGCTACCCCGTTTTAAGCTTCCATAACATACGAAGCAACTTTTTTTAACCAAAAAAAATAAAACATAAATGAAATTCTGAAAATGATGCATATCAAAGATATCAATAAAAGTTGAGAAATCGCTTTAAAAAACATGCAAAATTACAAAACAGGTGAATTTGGGTTTAACGGATCCAGTAAAAGTAGTGAAATCTTTTTTTCTTAAAAAGATGACAATTTGTGTTATAAATTTGAAAACAATAAAAGCAGGGAAATCAAAAATTAATTAATCTTTTTTTGCCATCAAACCCAAATTTCGTGCTTTTTATTTCGTTCGGATAATCTGTTTGTTTTTAGCATTACTATTTTTATGGCTTAAATACCGTATTTTTCTGTAAATTAGAAAAAGATTACTGCTGTGACCGTTTACGCGCTAAAAATTGATAAATTAACTTTTTAAGGTAACCCGCCTATAAACATAGTATGCTAACATATGTGCACACAAAAACTGCAAAATTGTCCATTGGATAAGCCTAAGCCTAAGTCATAACTGACGACCACAAAATTGTTGAATTTTAACTATAATGTTATTTTTTTGCTAAACCATAAATATACTAATTACAGTCGTATTTTTTTACTCATAAGCTCTATAGGCTAGATCCTACCTCATTATTCTAGCCGATGGGTCTAAGCCCTGAGCCATCATAGGAGGCGCCCGTAGCCCCTTAGGAAATTCGGTGGCGTATAGAAATAATTTTGTGGAGTAAGAAAGATGGCTAAAAATCAGTAGTCTTATGGGTAACAATTAATATGATGCCGTTTCTCATTTCTCACTTACGGGCTATGCAGTAATCGAAAAATCATTCAAAATTTAGAGGATCCAACAGTCACATTTGTTTGCTGAAATGATATTTTCCAAACAAAAATTCCTTGCACGAAATTTGGGTTTGATGGCAAAAAAAGATTAATTAATTTTTGATTTCCCTGCTTTTATTGTTTTCAAATTTATAACACAAATTGTCATCTTTTTAAGAAAAAAAGATTTCACTACTTTTACTGGATCCGTTAAACCCAAATTCACCTGTTTTGTAATTTTGCATGTTTTTTAAAGCGATAGATAAATCTGATCCCCAAATTTTATGTTTTAACACGAAAATTTCTTCTTCAACGTTCTCGAACTTTCTAAAGTTTTCTACAATAAGTTCAAGAATGTTGCAAAAGCAATTTTCGTGTTAAAATTCAAAAACTTCAGGGATCAGGTTTATCGATGCTTATTTTTAAATACTATCAAAAATTTGTTTTCTTTAAAGGGAGCGTTCGGGGATAGACAAAGTTGTTTTTCATTCTATCGCACGGGTTCTCTTAGCACGAAAATATGCCAAAATCTTCAAAAATAGTGAATATTACTGAATTTAGACTATTTTTTCTGTTTTTACGATTAAAATTAGGGCAAACTGTTTTTAAAAAAAATATGATTTATATAAACTTTTTTTTGAGAATATTTAACGGTTGTCAAAAATGTGTGAGTAATCAATAAAATATTCAAATTTCGTATTTTCCTGGATTGTTTCTTTTTTTTTGTGGGCACATGTTTTAGGGTTAATTTTAATCGTAAATAAAAAAAAAATAGTCTAAATTTAGTAATATTCGCTATTTTTAAAGATTTTGGCATATTTTCGTGCTAAGAAGATCCGTGCAGGATGGAATGAAAAAAGCTTTATTTAATGCTCCCTTAAATAAATTAAAAATTTCAGTAGCTTAATTAATTATCATATTTATTTAACATTTGGATCAAACGTAAGACCATTTGCAGAGTGATTTTGGTCCCATTGATGAATGGTTGCTTTTGTCCAACCACCAAAATTCTTCCATCCAGTTGTTAAATCAGCTTTTTTATTGTAATTTGCCCACCATAGGGGATAGCTGGAATATGAAGTAAAAGATGAACCACAAATTGTATTCCATGCATATGCCCCAGTATATATTCCAATTTTATACCCAGCTTTTAACGCTACATTTGCCATATCGTCAACAAATTTTCGATTTGTTGCAATATTTTTTGGCCATGATGGTGGGTTTTCAACGTCTAACCAAATGGTACCAATTTGAACATTTGCAGCTTTTAAAGCATTAACGGTATTTGTCATTTGTGTTGTGGCAGTTGGGCAAGAGGATCCCTTTGTACATGGAAAGATATAGCCATCAACGTCAGAAAAGCCAGCTAAAAAAAGTTTTTAAATTTAAAAAAAAGATGGCACAGATTAATCAATTTTGGCAAAAAGGCTCTAGCATTAAGGACCGGGACCCGGTAAGCGACTCCCCTGAGAACTTTATGAGTGTACCCATTGCCTTTTAATTGTTTGAACCGGGATAAGTATCGGCGTGGACTCGAACCTTTGAGGGCCGGGCCGTGGGATGAGCACTCCCCACCACTCGGCCACACGTGCATTTTTTTGTTATTATTTTGCTTCAAAAGTTTTCGTTCTAAGATTTTGGTTGATCAGTGTCAAGGACGTATAGTAAAAAAATTCCGTAGGGGGCACCAACCGTTTGGGGGAGGGCACCTTTGATCTTTTGCCGCCGCCAACACGAAGCGGCAAAAGATCAAAGGAAATTCCTCAATTTTGGGGGGTCACATTTCCCGAATCCCCCCACCCCCCCCTAAATACGGCCTTGATCAGGGTTATCCTACTACTGAGTATTTCGAAATTCGTTTTTGTTGTCAAAATAGTTAATGCTGACATTACAAAATATAATTATTTTTAACCTGCGCGCAACATGCAAAATTAGCCTCCTTCTTTTTAAAAACTACATACCATCATAAGCAGTTTTAATATTTGTAATTCCAGCAGAATCTGGTTGACCAATACTTCGATGAATTCGAGCAATAAAAAATGTATTTCCAGAAGCTTTAAATTTAACAAATTGTGCCCGAGTTACCGCAGCACTGGCATCAAATCCCATTGCCATTTCAGCAATTTTAAAGCTGTATCCCAGCAACACCAATGTACTAAACAAAATACGGTAATAAAACATTTTAGATATATATTTTTCTATGTTTTAAAATGAAAAAATAAGCTTAAATATATTTCTTTAAATAATCAACCAAAAAAATAAAATTAGCTTCCGCAAAAATAAAGGAAGAAAAAAACGATAACAATTAATTAAAAACGGTCAAGGATCACCAAAAAAATGTGTTGTTTTAGCTGCATATTTTTTTGATAATAAAAAAAAGTAAATACAGCTGAATACATTTTTTAAAGCATGGTACAAAAGGGTAAAAAATTAATTTTGAAGCTTTTTTTGGAAAATGAAAAAAAAATATGCAAACTTGCATTTTATATAAAACGAGGAAATGTAAAGTGTTTTTTTTTGCACAAAAATGATGACCAAATTTGTGCAATTTTTTCTCTTACAAGTTAGGGTACACTTTCACACATTGAACAAGTGCGAAAGTGTACCCTAACAAGGGAACCATACAAGATGATATTTGAGTTAAGACATCCCACATAGTTTAAATTATTTGTTGGGGGTCAGAAACAAACCCCAAAAAATTTTAAGTGCCACGGATAAGATTTACGCATTTTTCGGTACTTCAAAGATGCGCGATTTGCATTAGTCCCCCTGTGCTCCCAAAAATGACAAAAAAATTAAATTTTTAAAAATTTTTAAATTCACGTAAAAAACGTTACTTATAGTCCGTAATATTCGGGGGCATCAAATTATTTTTTACGTGAATTTAAAAATTTTTAAAAATTTAATATTTTTTGTCATTTTTGGGAGCACAGGGGGACTAATGCAAATCACGCATCTTTGAAGTACCGAAAAATGCGTAAATCTTATCCGTGGCACGTAAAATTTTTTGGGGTTTGTTTTTGACCCCCAACAAATAATTTTTTAAGCTTAAAAGCTATGTGGGATGTCTTAACTCAAATATCATCTCGTACGGTTCCATTGTAAGAGAAAATATTGCACAAATTTAGTCATCATTTTTGTGCAAAAAAAGTTTTGAAAAACTTTACATTTCCGTATTTTGTATCATTAAATGATCAAATATCCTTCAACAAATTAATTAATTGTATTTACACAATTTTTTTAGTCTTTTTATTAATATAAAAGGTAATAAAATCAGTGATTTGAAATAATTTAAATTTAATAAATGGAAACTATGATATTATATAAAATTTCATCCATTATCCCATCAAATCTAAAGCGCAAACAAAGTGCAATTTTTTGGGCCGATATTTGGCAAAGTGTGTTTTTTGCAAACGCAAATTGCGAGATTTTAAAATTTTGTCTTGGAGCAAATCGGTGATTATTTCTTTGGCACTTTCTTTTCAAGAAAAAATAACGGCACCATTAAATTCTCCATTTTCGGAAGGTCACATTATGCCAAAAATCGGCATAAACGAAAACAAAATATTTTTAGTGTTTTTTTTCTTGAACTTTGTCTCTTTTTTTAAAAATTTTCTTCAAAAGTTAGAACACCCGAAAAATATTGAAATTTTTTGTTTCCGTTTAAGCTAATTTTTGGCATAATGTGACCTTCCGAACATGGAGAATCTAATTGTTCCAAAGTGCCAAAGAAATAATCAGCAATTTGCTCCAAGACCAGGACTGAGCGAGATAATGAAATATCGAGTATCGAAATGATTTTGAGAAATATCGGTATCACACATCCAGTGTTGTTGCGCCGCCAGTGTTGGCGGCGTGGCGGCGCTGCCGGCGGCGCCGCCGGCGGCGGCGGTGGCGGTGGCGGCGGCGGCGACTTTTTAAAAACTTCAAAAGCGTTTTGCCGCAGATCAAAGGATGCCGCTGGCGGCGGCGGCGGCGTCGGCGGCGATGTTTCATTTTTTGCCTGGCGGCGGCGGTGGCGGCGGCGGCGATGTTTCTTGGGGCGCAACAACACTGCACACATCTCTGTCCAAGAGAATTGCCTTTTGATCTTCGCCGGTTGTATCCTTGATTTTTTTTGCATTTAAAATTTCAATGGTCCCATTCTTTTTTATAATCTTTAAATTAAGAAACAGAAAATGTTAAAAAACATGCTTTCCAAAATTTTTGTAGATTAAAATTTGAAGCATAAAAACTTTCAGCCTTCTCCTTCTTTTTGGGAAAACAGCAAACTACAAAATTTTTAAAATTAGATAACATTGAAGAAAAAAAAGATAGGTGCAGCAAATTTAATGGATTCTTTTATTTTATTTTATTTTTGTTTTTGTTTTAATCAAGCCTGGGCATTTCCTTCCTTTCAACAGTTGAAGGAATTTGCGCGCCTCCGTTCACACGTTGCCAACTTTTGAACGGAATTTTTTTCTCCTTCAGAACGGAGACTCCGTTTGAACGGAGAACGTTGTTACGGAGAGCAACGGAGAAAACGGAGAATGCAAAAAATGAAAGCTAAAAATATTTTTTCTTTTCTATTTAATTTTTAATTAATTTTATACATATTTTATCAAAATTATTGTTATTTTATCATGGAATATATTGTTTACTTCTTTTTATACCGAAAACGATATAAAACTTATCATAAACATCAGAAGAATGTTGAATTCTGACCATTTTAGGTCTTTCTGTTCAAACTTGTTCTAAATTTCTTTTATCATTGTATTGTGAAAAAATACAATACATGTCATAACACTTTTTAAATATTAAAAAAACAATATTTATTTTAGTATATACGATAACAACAAAAAAAGGCGAAAATGCTTCCGTTATATTTGTTTCTTTATCTTCTTTACTTGCTTAGATCGTTTTCTTTTTATGAATGAAGAATTTTAATTTGATTCTGGAGATGCAAGTGTTGGTGATGCATCTTAAATTAATCCCATTGGCTTTTTGCTTGATTTCGCTGAATTAAATTTTCTTTCCATTGAACCACCTTGAGAAAAAGAGATTGAGTTCTATTTGTTTTTTTCTAAAACTTCTTTGAGTCGATCACGTCATTTTTAAATAAAAATATCATACCAATCATGTAAACTTCGTAAAACTAACCTTTAAACAACCAGTAGTTCGAAATTAATCATATAAAAATTTGGAATCAGATCGTTCATATGGTGTACGAGACTATGTTTCCGTATTTCAAGCAATTCAGGAACATCCATCAAGTAAGCTTTATCATCGGTATTAACTTCTTTGCAATGCCATCTTCTTAAAAATTTATGACATAAAATAAGGAACGTACAAACAAAACAAAAAACATACACTGTTAATTCCAACCCATGCTAATGTTCTAATAAGAAAGATCAAGGAATAAAGAATTGAAAAATGCCATATCTTCGATTTATCCATAAACAAACGGTAAACAATATCTACAAAAATGTGTAAAAGAATGGTATTTAAAATGTGATTTAATAAAAAATAATATACAAGGAATCCATAATCTTACGGTTTGACAACTAGCAATAATCTATCCTCAAAAAAGTACATACCTATGAGTTCCACGAAGAAGTATATAATCTCTTTTTTTTCGATGTCAAACAACTCCATTTTCCCAAATTTTCAAGCCATAACTATATTTGCAGGTTCAATATCACGATGAAAATAACCAATTTATACTATATAATAAGACAGCAACACGAGAAACACAACCAACAGAAAATACTCCACCATTGCATTTCTTTCTTTAATTCAAAAAGATTCTTTTCAAGTAATGTCATAACAAAATAATCATATTCAATTCGACGTCCAAAGCATACAAGCAGCGAAGCATATTTCTGTTGTACTTTCTAAAAAAGATAAATAGTTATCAAAAAAAATACAAAAACAGCGCAAAAAATAATAATATTCGTGAATACAAACAACAAAAATAACGATGAAAAATTGAAAAAATTGTTTAACAGTAATAAAAAACAATTTTACTGTAAATTTACAGTTTAAAAAAACGCTGAAAAAACAGCCTCCGTTTTTCTCCGTTGCAACGGAAAGGAGAAAACGGAGCTCCGTTTTGAACTTCTCCGTTCGAAAGGAGAAAAAAAAATCTCCTTTGCAAAGGATCCTTGGCGAAGTGAGAACGCTCCGTTTCCCTCCTTCCTTTCAAAACGTTTCCGTCCTTGCCCAGGCTTGGTTTTAATTATCAGTGATAAAAAACCCTTTTAATTGAATTTTACCATGTTGTTAAAAAAAATCTTTTTTATCAAATTATCAGATAATCAGTAGCACACCCTTAAAATTTTGGATTGTTGTTGTTTGGTTAAAAATAAAGTTGGGAAAAAAAAGTAAGCAAAAAAAAAGTTTTAATCATTCATTAATTTTTTTTTGGCCCCAAAAAAAGCATCTATTAAAAATGATAATTTTTTATTTGCTTACAATTTTTGGTTTAACTTTTTTTGTTGCCCCTCCTGCCACGAATGCCTCATATATGTGCACGGGGATTCATACCTTCTTTAATGCAACCTATGGAAATTCAACTCAAACTCTTCTCCATTATGAAACGGATATCCTCTATTCTGGTACCCCCGCAGGATATGAAACTTTAAGCCTTGCAAATTCAAAACTTTTTACTTTCAATTCTTCCTATGGCATTTATGGCATCCAACAAGAATCATATCCACAGCAAGAAGTTTTTAATTGTGCAAATGCAACAGGAAATTGTAAACTAATTTTTGCGGATGGTAATGGACTTTTTAATCTTGGCGTTCGACTTGGTAATAAAGAAGATTATTTGATGATGGCAGATGTGGCATATTTTCGTGGAACTGTTTTTTGGGAGATTGGTCTTGTTCTAACCCCTGAAGATGGATGTGTTGAAACTATTGATATTGGTAAGTTTAAAGGCTTTTCGTGTTGAGAGAAAAAATTTCGAATCCAAATGAAAAGAAATGGTAAAATTTTTGGGGTCAATGTACGGATTTTCGGGAAATGGCAAAAAAAACAATCAAATTTTCTCGCAGGGAAAATATGGATAGAGCAGTTGGTTAGCGCGTTTTCGTTGCATGCACAACGCTGAAAAGAAGCCAGGTTCGATTCCCCGCGAGAGCAGTTATAAAAAAAAATTTTTTTTATAAAAAGGATACCTTTGATTCATGTGATTCAGCAATCATGGTAAACATATTTTTGAAAATTTTGTTGCAAAACCAACAAAAAAATTTGTTAAAAAAAAATCAGCGCTCTCTCTGGGTTCGAACTTGCGCTTTTTTTTGCCCAGTGCATGCAAAGAAAACGCGCTACCAATTGCTCTATCCATTTTTGCGCTCCGAGAAAATTTCAAGTGTCTTTTTTTTGCCATTTCCCAAAAATCCGTACGTGAGCCAATATCTGGCAAAATATTTTTTAATGCCATGCAGCAAAAAAAGTTTTTTTTCTCCCACGTGGCATTGAAAAACATTTTGCCAGATATTGGCCCCAGAAAATTGCAAGCTGAATTTGATGTGGCCTTGTCGGGTTAGGGCTAGTGATAAAAAAGTTAAAACATTTTAGACTTTAATTTCCCACCAAATTACAATACAAATGGACAATATTGCTGTAATCGATGGGAAACTCTACCGGATCCACCACCAGCTGATAGTAAGATTTTACTTTCACTAATAAAAAGCTTTGATATATCCAACATACATTTTTGCATATGTATATAATTAATGCCTACATCGTTAGAGATTAACAAGGATAGTTAATTAATTAATTATTGATTTGATTTTAAACACTCTTCGATTTTGGGATAAATCAAAGCTTTTAATCCACTTTTTTTAAATATTTAATATTTCCAGATACCTGCGAAGAATTTACTAGCACAATTGAATATTATAATTCTTCCATGTCTTTGGCAAATTTAACATTTCAATATTATTTTGATACCGGAAAAAATATTACCATAATTGGCAAAAATTTTACTTCTCCCCTTCCCTTCCTTCAATTTGCACATAATGTTAATTATGCCTTCCAAGTTTGCCAGTATGCTTAAATCTCCTAAAAATTTGCATAAATAAAAAAAAAAGTTGATAATTTTTAGGGGAACTCTTCAAAATCCGATAGTTGCATGTGTTGCACCAATGGAATTTGGGGATGCCGTATATGCCTTTTATGCCGATGTTACAGGATATACAGATGCAACATGGCATGCCATTTCTGGGGCCGTTGAATATCGATATGGACAATTAATGCGAAATGGCAGTGATCCATTTACACCTCAAAATAGTTGCTTTCAATATAGCTTTGATTCAAGTATCGGCGGATCAAGAGCTTGTAAAATTTGCATAAAGTTGCATAAATTTTGGATTTAATAAAAAAAATTTTTTTAGTTGATAAAACCGTCAAATCTCGAAGTAATTTTTGTTGTACAAAATGGCAAAATCCTATCGCTTCAACAACAACAACAACAACCAAAAAGCCTTCCGGTGGCACGGCATATGCCATTTCATTACAAGTTTCAAATTCTACAAATTTTAATGCCAATATTATGGCAACTTTAAATGCCACTTTACAAGTTTCTTCAAATAATTACATTTTCACTGTAACATCATACACATCATTTATGAAATCAAATTATCATGTATATATTTTTGCAAATCAATTTTTAACAGAAGATTGTATTGGAACAACAAAAAAAGTTTGTACCCTTAAACAAACGGATGGACAAGCATATCCATGGTTTTTATCCACTTCTTTTGCTCCTGATGGTTTTCGACTTTTTACAACTACCGCAAAAAATGGAGCTTTAATTATTCCAGAATTAAGTTCTACAAATGAAAAATGTTATTTTGTTGTTAATCCATGTAAGTACCTTTTTTACAGTATATAAGACGCGGATATAAAAAACAGTTTTGGCCCTTGCAAAAATATTGGCGTTTTGTGAAAAAGTGTCCTTTTTTTCTCTGCGCTCTCTTCTTTTTCCACACTATTTTTTTGAGATTTTTCCAACTGTTGGAAAAATGAGTTTTTTCCAACAGTTGGAAAAACTTTTTATATATCCGTGTCTTATAACGTAAACTTTTGTGGAGCAGTGTAATATATTATATTACACTGCTCCACAAAAGTTTACGGACACTCTAAATATTTTGGTTGTTTTTGAGCCTTTTTTTAAAAGTGTAAGATGATTCTGATAGTAAAAGCAGTTCGTTAATTGACATGTTTTAACATTTTGGCATAGTGATTTCGCAGCGAAAATTAAAAATGGCCTAAAATCGAAATTTTGGTATACGGTAGTTTCAAAATCTTTTTTATGTCCATTAGATAGCCTGTGACCTATATAGTATGTATCCCAAGTTTCAGGATTTTAAATCCAAGCGTGCCTTCAGGTCGAGATATCAAAGTTGGCAAAAATGATCACTTTTTCAATTTTTGTCGATTTTTTTACCATTTTTGCCAACTTTGATATCTCGGCCTGAAGGCACCCTTGGATTTAAAATCATGAAACTTACGATACATACTATATAGGTCATGGCTATCTAATGGACATAAAAAAAATTCCGAAACAACCGTATACCAAAATTTTGATTTTAGTCCATTTTTAATTTTCGCTGCGGGATCACCGAAAATCGCAATTCGGCATAAATGCTGAAACATGTCACTTAACGAACTGATTTTACTATCAGAATCATCTTAAATTTTTAAAATAGGCTGAAAAACAACAAAAATCTTGTTAAATTTAGGGTGTCCGTAAACTTTTGTGGCGCAGTTTATTACAGTACGCATATTTTAAAAATATATATATATTTTAGATAATTACGCCTATCCACCTTTGTATGTTCAAGCTTCAATTTGTCTTCAATAAAATGATTAATTAATTTTGTAAAAAAAACTATTTTAAATTTATTTTTTAACAATTTTGTTTAAGTATGGCAGATATCCACCTTTTTGGCGGCTCGTCATAGGACGCCAAACTGGATTACTGTTTAAATATATCATTTTTTTTCTGTAATTTTTTTAAACTTTATCTCCGTCGATATTTGACTGTATAAAAAATATTCAAAAAAATAGGGACAAGAAAAATTGTTTAATATCAGATATTCCTGTTTGGCGAAGTGTGACGCGCTGCCAGCTTTCATGATTAATTTTAATAAATTAAATTTTTTAAATTGTAATCAAAAAACAAGAAAATACTGTAATTTTATGTAAATTTTTTTAAAGAATGTATTCAAACATTTGACCAAAAGTACCGTAACCCATTAAATTTAAAACAAATATATTTTATTGAATTAAATTTAAACAAAAATACCCAAAAAAAACTTATGTAAAATAGCTACAAAATATATACTGTATAAAAGAATTAAAATAAAAAAATATTCAAATTTATTTTGTCTTTTTTGTTTCTTTTTTAGCTCCAATTTTTCCTTTTTGAATTTCAAGGCCAGCAGAACCTGGGGCAGGGCCATGGGTGCCAAGGCATCGCCAAAGTAGGCCAATAATTGATCGAAGAAATAGTAAAGAAACAATACAAAAAGCGGCACAAATAATCCAAAAATCAAGATTATTTCCTCGGGTCCATCCAGATGCAATAAAATGTTTTGAAGGTTTAAAGAATTTTGCGCTTCGATGTCGTCCAACATGTTCAATTAAATGTAGCGCTTTTTCAAAAGGCATCTCTTCACGATGTTGAAATTCTTTTGAGGCATCTTTTGCAGCGGTTTGGAATCTGAAAATAATAAAAATTGCAAAATAATTAAGAGCTTGGATTGCGGCAACATTTGTCATAAAAATCCACCCCCAAAATTACCGTCCACAAAATCCCCAAAATTCCGGTGCAAAAATCAATCTCTAAAATTCCGGTACCAAAACAATCCCCAAAATTCCCGTCAACAAAAAATCAATAGCCAAAATTCCGGTGCAAAAATCAGCCCCCAAAATTCCGGTGTAAAAATCGATCCCCAAAATACTCGTCCGCAAAAAATCGATCCTCAAAATTCCAGTCCGCAAAAAATCATTCCCCAAAATTCCGGTGCAAAAATCAATCGCCAAAATTCCGGTGTAAAAATCAGCCCCCAAAATTCCAGTGTAAAAATCGATCCCCAAAATACTCGTCCGCAAAAAATCGATCCTCAAAATTCCAGTCCGCAAAAAATCATTCCCCAAAATTCCGGTGCAAAAATCAATCCCCAAAATTCCGGTGCAAAAATTGGTCCCCAAAATTCCAGCCCGCAAAAATTAAATCCCCAAAATTCCGGTGCAAAAATCAATCCCCAAAATTCCGGTGCAAAAATCCACCCCCCAAAATTCCCGTCAATAAAAAATCAATCGCGAAAATTCCGGTGCAAAAATTCGATCTCCACAATTTAAAAAAAAAGAAATTTAGGTAATTTTTAAAATTAGATTTTAAATTTCAGCTAATAAAACTCGCTAACCTTTTATTGGTTAAAACTTCATTAATTGCAGCAAAAAGATTTCCCTCATTTAAATGCTCCTTTTCAACAATTAAACCAAAACCTTTATTTTGAACTTTTTGTAAATTTGCATAATTTATTCCATACAATGGAATTCCAATCATTGGCACTCCATGCGCAATCGCCTCCATCACAGATGCCATTCCACCATTGGTAATTAAAAGTTTACATCTTCGATGAGCTAAAAAAAATTATTAAAGGATTTCATATATCCGATTTCTGTAAAAATTATATTATTACCGAGGAGATCATTTTGTGGAATAAATGTTGTCAAATTAATATGGGAAGGAACTTTTTCTAGATCAATTTCTGGTAAATTCATCATATTTGGTCCAATTCTCCAATAAATTCGATATTTTGTTAATTTACTTAAAGCTCCAAAAATGGCTTTTGAATGTGCCAAAGACATTTTACTTGAATCTGCTTGGGTTCCCAGCGATACAATTATCATGCCTTCTTCAGCTGCAGCGATCGTTGTATTCCATGGCTAAAAAAAGATTTGAATAATGGGGATTTAGCTAAAAGGGATATATCCGGATATATGGAATATATGAAATCCGGCGAATTTTATCTCCAAAAATAAACTTTTGGATTTTTTTCGTTTATCAGTGATAAAATAATAATTAAAAACTTACAGAAAAAAGAGGTTTTGTATGATCAATATGTAATCCGCCAACTGGGATAACATTGGTTGGAAATGCCGTGCCATCTTCCAAAAGTGGATCAGTATTTACAAAAAAAAGTTCAGCAGATTGTTTAATCTATAATTGATTATTTTTAAAATTTAAAATTAATGCCATTAAAAAAATCTACAGGACATGGATATATGAAATCCTAAAATCGGATATCATATATCCATCAAACCAAATATGTGTGTACCTTATTAAGATCAGGAAAATGTTTAAATTTCTTTTTAATTTCATAATCTTCTGAGAATTGTTTAAAAATTTGATCATCTAAATTTTTGTATCGTTTTGAAATAATTCGAGCTAAAAATGGATGAGAATTTTGGGTTAAAGATTCTCGAAGTAAATGAAATCCATTAAATAAACGGGAAGCAAAATTTGGGCGTGAAATAGATGGCTGTCGACGACTAGAATATGTGTCAAGATTCCATGGAGTTCCAGATGCAATTATTGTTTCATCACTGAATCCTGGAAATAAAAAGTTGTTTCTACAGTAAAAGTTACAGTATACTTTTGAAGGCAAAAATGGGGGGGGGGGTCGTTTTTGGGGCAGATATTTGGGGATCATTTATTTTTGGGAATCGTTTTTTGGGGACGAGAATTTTAGGAATAGCTTAATTTGTGAAAATTTTTTGGCAGAATTATGGGGATTTAATTTTTAGGAATTGGAATTTTTGGGATTGCTTTTTCTGGGATTTGGGGATTTAAATAGGGAAAAAAATAACAAACTCCGCGTAGCACTAGAAAGCTGAAAATCCCTAAAATTTCTGTCCCCAAAATCCCAATTCCCAAAAATAAAATCCCCAAAATTCATATCCCACGTACGGATTTTTGGGAAATGGCAAAAAAACCACTTGAAATTTTCTCGGAGGGCAAAAATGGATAGAGCCACAGCGTTCTGTTTGTTGCGTTTTTAACTTTTCGCCAAAAATTTTTTTCACGAAAACCGCTCATTTTGTTTTTGCTCAAATAAAGCTTATATTTATTTTTTATGGGTTTTTATATGTTCTAGGGTAAAAAACGACGGAAAATCTGATAAAACAATATAAAATTTGCCCAAAATAATATATTAAACTGATTTTTGAGGTGTTTGAAAAACAACCTATATTTTAAGCGTTCAGATTTCTGAAAATTAACGATATTTTTTTCTATCTGATATTTTCATAATGATCAGCATGAACGAATTGACAAAACGTTACGAAGGAAATTCAAATTCTTCTTTGTAAATATAAAAATTTTTGAGGTTAAAGTTACCTCCCGCAACGTTATACTTCAACATCCTTTTTTAAGCTTTTATTTTCATTTTTTTAATTATTGTAATAGTTTTTTATATAAAAAATATTTATTTTTATTAATAATACCACGTTTCTGATCATTGCTTTAATTCTCAACAATTGTTTTAAGCCGAGTTATGCTGATTCACGTGAAAGATAATGTTTATTGTTGCAGAGTTTTTTATATATTCTAACCGATAGAAATTTCAGATGGCGAGATTTGCAAAACAACTTGCTGCAACTAAAGAAAGTCGACGAAAAGTCGTTGAAGCAAACAAAAATACAAAAACCTTGCTTAATGTCAAAAAGAAAGTTATTCCAAAATCAAAAAGAAAGCTGATATTCGTTACACAAAGAAAGATTTAACTGAAAAAAGAAGAATAAATATGGATACTGTTAATGAAAATAAAACAAATGCAAAACATAAAGGTTGGTTTGAAGTGAATATATATATATACAAATGTTGATATTTTTTAGCTGTTTTAAACATCAAGAATGCCATAGTGCTAAAGAAATGCCCATGATTGAGCATATTAAAGTAGAAGACACAACTCATGGAATTATTCATGCTCTTTCTGGATCACTTTGTGCTGTTATCGAATATGTCAAAAAAATTGATCCTGCTTGGTTTGTATTACGCTTTTGATGAAACCTCATGGAAGTTGTCTTTTTTCTGATCAAAGTAAGTAAGTATAACTCATTCGTATATATATTCACAGAAACAATTTCAGCTGGAGAAACCATCCACAACAATCAGAGACATTGCTTTGAACGAATTCCATTAAGAACAGAATCCTATTGATATGAACCAATATTTCATATATAAAACAATTATTAGACATGAACTGCTATCTTAAATGCATTTTTTTGCTATTGTTAATAAAAATAAATATTTTTTATATAAAAAACTATTACAATAATTAAAAAAATGAAAATAAAAGCTTAAAAAAGGATGTTGAAGTATAACGTTGCGGGAGGTAACTTTAACCTCAAAAATTTTTATATTTACAAATAAGAATTTGAATTTCCTTCGTAACGTTTTGTCAATTCGTTCATGCTGATCATTATGAAAATATCAGATAGAAAAAAATATCGTTAATTTTCAGAAATCTGAACGCTTAAAATATAGGTTGTTTTTCAAACACCTCAAAAATCAGTTTAATATATTATTTTGGGCAAATTTTATACTGTTTTATCAGATTTTCCGTCGTTTTTTACCCTAGAACATATAAAAACCCATAAAAAATAAATATAAGCATTATTTGAGCAAAAACAAAATGAGCGGTTTTCGTGAAAAAAATTTTTGGCGAAAAGTTAAAAACGCAACAAACAGAACGCTGTGTAGAGCAATTGGTAGCGCGTTTTCTTTGCATGCACGACGCTAAAAAGAAGTCAGGTTCGATCCCCCGAGAGAGCAGTTTAAAAAAAATATTTTTTTATAAAAAAAATACCTTTAATTCATGTGATTCAGAAATCATTGTAAACATATTTTTGAAAATTTTCATTTAAAAATAACGAAAAGGATTCGTTAAAAAAATCAGTGCTCTCGCTGGGTTCGAACTTGCGCTTTTTTTACCCAGCGCATGCAAAGAAAACGCGCTACCAACTGCTCTATTCATTTTTGCCCTCCGAGAAAATTTCAAGTGTCTTTTTTCCCCTTTCCCAAAAATCCGTACGTGATCCCCAAATTTATGTCTCCAAAAGCGGCAAAAAAAAGATGTTTACCATCAATATCATAATAAATAAATGGAATTCCAAGGACATGAAGAATGGCATATTGGCAAGGATTTCCAGCATATACAATTCCAACATCAATTTTATCTTTCTTTAAAGTATCCATGAGATTGCTGTTAAGCATCTAAAAATTTGCATAATTTTTATTATAGTGGATTATGCAAAATTTTTGTCAATGGATAAATTAAAGCTTACCTTTGAACATGAAAAATTATGAGCTTTCCAATATGGATATTCAAAGGCTTCAACTTCATAGGTAGATTTCCATGGCACTTCACCCCCAACATTTTCAAGTGGTTTATAAAGTGGCCTAAAAAAAGTGCCAACAATTTATTATCAAATTTTATCATAAAAATACAGTAACCCAAATATGAGTGTATATATAATAAAAATTACTTACCCCGGTAATAAATTTTTTAAAGTTTTTTCTCGAACTAAATGTAATTTTGGTTTTACAAGTCTTGGCTCTTCTGGAATTAAAACCGGTTTTACAGTAATTACTGAATGATGCCGTAAAGCAAGTTGTTGGGCTAAATATTCAAATGTATTCCGTTCAAATTGATTTGTTCCAATTAAAAATAATAAAATATTAATACTTAAAGATGTGGAAATTAAACATAGCAGGCAAAATGCCTGTAACAACAGCTTTGTCATGGGTTTTCGTTTTGGGACAACACAAAAAAACCTTTTTTTAAAAAAAAAATAAAGAGAGAGCTTTTTTGGCTTTTTTTTAAAACTTTTTTGTGGTAAAAAAAAATTTAGCTCTAAATTCTTTAAAAAGGTTAAACTTTTTTTCTGAGAAAAAAAAGGACGAATCTTGATGATGATGATGATGATGTGACAGTCGGTACCGATATCGATGTTGATGGTAATGTTGATGGAAAGGGTTGAGATGATGGTCGACCGCGGCAGCGACGACGGCGGCAGCGACGGCGGTGAAGGCTTTCAATTTTTTTTGTTTGTTTCCGATGACTTTTTTTTTTGAGAGAGTGAGCAAAAATGAAAAAGTCTCTTTTTTTTGTATTTTTTTTTTGTTGACAACGGAAAAAGAGAGAGAGAAATAAACGGAAATGACCAATAAAGCTTCGAAAAAATAAAAGAGGGGGGGGGGGGGGGGGGGGAAGGCTCAACGTTAAAAATAACCCTTTTTTTAAGAGACAGTCTGCGTAAATATTTAATCGACCGGGAACAGAAAAAAAAATTTTTTCGATTTAGGTCTTGAAATTTTCAGAGGTTGTTGCCATGTGTCCCCAGATGCAAAAAATTGTTTTTCAAAATTTTTTCGTTGTAAGATTCCGATTCTGTAGACTTCTGAAGTCGTCAACTTTGAGTTTGCGGGAAAAAACGAATTTTTTTTTATTTTTTCTAATTTCCCGGATTTATAGGTTTTTGACCACGGGGAATCTCGTGGCACACTCAATTTTTTTTCAAAAAAATTTTTTCGTGTCGAAACCGAAATTTCGATTTTTTAAATCGAAATTTCGATACCGCAAACCAAATGGTACGGGCTCGGACTATATTCTTTTGATAGCCCAAGGCATCTAGCTTAATGGTATAAAGGTTTTTTTTTATAAAATCATCCAGGTGGAATATGCCAACATCAGATTTGAGCTTGACTCCGAATCCCCTTCACAAAATATACCATTAAAAATCGAATTTTTTTTAAATTTTGCTTATTTCCCGCTTGTATAGGTTTTCGAGCATGGGGAATTTAGTGGTAAAGTTTGTTTTTGTTTAATTTTAAGTTTTCGTTTCAAGACACCTAATGACACAATATGACATGTATGTACATGGTAAAAAAATCCCCCTGATGTTATTTTTGGGTGGCACAAGCTTAAAACTGAGTATTTTTGTTCCAAAATGTTTGTTTTATCATAATAACTAGAAGAAATAATTATCTCGCATCCATAGCTGATTCTACACTATCCAGAAGTCAAGGGATGATGTTGGGGTACATGAGTGAAAAGCAAAAATGTTGTAAATGTTCAAAAAATGATGATAAAAAGCTTTAAACTATCAAAACATATTCCCTAACATTAATTTCATTAATCCCATGCCTTAGAAACAACACAATATTGTTTATTATCATTTACAGTATCACCAACTGATATGCACATAAATTATCAAAAAATCGCAAAAAATAAATTTTTTTAACGTAAACACTGCATTTTATAGAGCAGAATATCATAAAAACATATTTGAATTACACCAATTCCATTTTAATGCAAAAAAATAGAATTCTAAATTTTTTTGAAAACTACAGTATCCAGAAAGCAGACGATAAAAAACGAAAAATAATTTTTATAGTAGAAAAAATTTTCAGATGCTTTAATTGTATTACAAATATGTTTTTATGATATTCTGCTCTATAAAATGCAGTGTTTACGTTAAAAAAATTTATTTTTTGCGATTTTTTGATAATTTATGTGCATATCAGTTGGTGATACTGTAAATGATAATAAACAATATTGTGTTGTTTCTAAGGCATGGGATTAATGAAATTAATGTTAGGGAATATGTTTTGATAGTTTAAAGCTTTTTATCATCATTTTTTGAACATTTACAACATTTTTGCTTTTCACTCATGTACCCCAACATCATCCCTTGACTTCTGGATAGTGTAGAATCAGCTATGGATGCGAGATAATTATTTCTTCTAGTTATTATGATAAAACAAACATTTTGGAACAAAAATACTCAGTTTTAAGCTTGTGCCACCCAAAAATAACATCAGGGGGATTTTTTTACCATGTACATACATGTCATATTGTGTCATTAGGTGTCTTGAAACGAAAACTTAAAATTAAACAAAAACAAACTTTACCACTAAATTCCCCATGCTCGAAAACCTATACAAGCGGGAAATAAGCAAAATTTAAAAAAAATTCGATTTTTAATGGTATATTTTGTGAAGGGGATTCGGAGTCAAGCTCAAATCTGATGTTGGCATATTCCACCTGGATGATTTTATAAAAAAAAACCTTTATAACATTAAGCTAGATGCCTTGGGCTATCAAAAGAATATAGTCCGAGCCCGTACCATTTGGTTTGCGGTATCGAAATTTCGATTTAAAAAATCGAAATTTCGGTTTCGACACGAAAAAATTTTTTTGAAAAAAAATTGAGTGTGCCACGAGATTCCCCGTGGTCAAAAACCTATAAATCCGGGAAATTAGAAAAAATAAAAAAAAATTCGTTTTTTCCCGCAAACTCAAAGTTGACGACTTCAGAAGTCTACAGAATCGGAATCTTACAACGAAAAAATTTTGAAAAACAATTTTTTGCATCTGGGGACACATGGCAACAACCTCTGAAAATTTCAAGACCTAAATCGAAAAAATTTTTTTTTCTGTTCCCGGTTCATAAGGGAAAGTCAAAAAAGTTACACAGACTCTCTCTTAATAAAAGATTTGCTAAGTCAATATTAGCAAAAGTTCACAAAGTTTTCGACTTTTTCATTGAAAAAATCACTTTTTTCCTTCATTCATCTTTTTCATCATGGTGGTGTTTATTGGGGAGGGGGATATCTTTGTTTTTATATTGATGGATAAAAAAAATTATTGTTGGAAAAAATATCTATTTATTTTTGCAAAACTTTTAAATAAAGGGAATGTTCGGGGATAAACAAAGTTTTTTTCATTCAATCTTGCACGGGTCCTCTTAGCACGAAAATATACCAAAATCTTTAAAAGTGTGAATATTACTACTAAATTTAGACTATTTTTTCTATTTTTACAATTAAAATTAACCCTAAAACATGTGCCCACAAAAAGAGGAAATAATCCAGGAAAATACGAAATTTGCATATTTTATTGATTACTCTCACATTTTTGACAACCGTTAAATATTCTCAAAAAAATAGTTAATATAAATCATATTTTTTTTAAAACAGTTAGGGTTAATTTCAATCGTAAAAAGACAGAAAAAATAGTCTAAATTTAGTAATATTCACAATTTTAAAGATTTTGGCATATTTTCGTGCTAAGAATATTTCCATAGCATTTAGATGTAATGCGGCGGCTCATCAAACAACGACAAAAAATTGAACTTACACATTTACAAAAGTGGGAGCTGATATTTTAAAACATCTTTGAAAACTTTTTTACTTAAAAACAACCAAAACATTTAACTTAAATATGTAAATTATGTAAAAGAAATAATCTTACAAAATATTTGACAATGATTGATCAGCAAACTTTTGACACATAAATGGTAAAAAAACATTATAGGATATGGTTGAGTTGCCGCGTCTACAATTAACGGCAAGTCCGATACCCGTATCAATATTAGCATTATAAGTTCCAACACACAATTTTATGCTTGGATTATCAGTATTCACTCCGATTATTGATTTTGTTCCATCCATTGAATAAGTAATATTTCCAGCTGTTTTAAGACCGACCCAAAAACCACTAGTACCGATTAATGAGACCATACCATTTTTTAAATTTAATGGAACAATAACGTCTACAAACCAAAAAAATGAAAGACTATAGAAAAAAAAAATATTTACTTCGCAGCATTTCCACTTCAGCGTGATCTTTATGAGTTGCAATAAATGAATCTTCGTGATTACAAGCTGTATGAGCTGCTATAAAATCAACATTTTCATCATGAACTTTGACACACATTCGAATTTGTGGAATTAAATACCATTCACTTTCACACTGAAGTTTTGTCCATCTTGGTGTTTCACAAAGTGAATAAAGTTGTTCATTAGCATTTTTGATATCAAATTTCTGACTTTTTGGATTAAAGACGACACCATTATTTGGACATTCTCCATCTTCAAGTGTATTCTTGTCTGCATCAGTTTCCCATTCAGGCGTTGAATCAAATTTATCACGATTTAACACACGATTCCTATAAAACTGTTGTCAAAAAAAGATGTGTTTTTAAACATTAAAATCATCAAAATCACATGCCCCACGATTTATGATTTGCATAAACTTTGAGGCGTATCTTTATTTGCCATTAAAAATTTTCAGTAATCTCCAGATTTATTTTGCTAAAATATATATAAATAAAGTTACAGTAAATTTTTTAATGTCAAAGAAAGGATACATCAAAAACATAATGCAAATTTCAAACCCATTATGTTTTTGGTGACACCGGAGTGTAATCATAATATCATTTATATACAGGGGGGGGGGGGGGGGGGGGGGGACATACCTTTGATTTTTTTGCCGCCTCCAACATGAAGCGACAAAAGATCAAAAGAAAAACAGGTGGGGAGATCCTAGGGATAAAAAAAATACGTGACATATTTTTCGTCGTGGTCCCCGCCTTAGATTTTTTCATTGAATTTTAGTTTGAAAAGGATACGTAACAAAACTCTAACACAGTGTTGTTGCGCCGCCAGTGATGACTCGCGGCGGCATCCTTTGCCGATATTTCTTGGAACGCAACAACACTAGTCTAGAAGTATCTTTTAATGTTAAATTAACTCTTACCTTAGTCTTACGTAACGTAGTTTATTTCCCAAACTGCTTTATACGTTATTAAGTAAAAAGGAAATCATTTATTGTTAGGGATTGTCCAGACGTGACGTAACTATAAAATCGAAAATTTTGAACCCCACCCTTCCGTCACGCTTTGCTCTTTGATCTTTGTCGGCTTTTTAGCAAGAGCGTCACGTTTAGCTTACCCCCACCCACCCATAAAACCCGTGACGTCACGTCTGGACGCTCCCTTATCTTTGCAAAATACTTAAGGTCAAAACCCAACTTATTTTCACTTTTATTTCTCCTTTATTCCCTTTTTCCCGCTATCCCTATTTTTTTAACTACTTACTGTAAAGAAATGCCCTATATATGCGTACAATTCAAAAAAAATCTTACCATATTTGTGGATCAATAAACTTTTTCAATTTATCATCTGGTTCTTGATTATTAAATCCATTTTTGTCATATCCAATCCAAAATAAATTATTAAAATCCACTTTTGTATTAAAATGAATTGTTCGAGTCCAAAATTTGAAGGCATCATTCGATGGCGCAGTCGCCAAACGACCACCATATTCATATTGGCATTTTTCCATTGCTTTATCTAACGACAGTTTTTGATTAAAAATAATTAAGCATGAACCTTCATAAAATCCTGGAACACATGGTTCTCGAAGGAATCCTTCTTTTCTTGGCTCACTTGGGCTACAGATTGATATGATAAGAACAAAAGATATAAATCTGAAATTTTGAATTAATGTTAAAATTTGAAAATAAATTACGCTTCAAATTTAAAGCAAAAAATATGTTTCAATTTTGCAAGCCATGGTCTCACACGTGGGCAAGGTGCGGGATGACAGGGGATTTTACCCCACCTAAGTAACGTAGTAACGTAGGCCAAATTTTTTAAGTAACGTAGATTTTGGGAGGAAAAATCGAAGAACGTAGAAAAAAAAGAAGGGAGAAAAAAAAGAAGAAAAAAAGGAAGGGATTGATAAGTGTATAAAAAGGGTGCCGACCCATTTAAAGTAAGCCAGTTGTTTCGTCCCTGTGATGAAGAATTGTTATACATCCACTTTTGTTGCATCTTTGATCTTTATTTGTGCTATCGACGATATTGATTATCAAGATTATGCTTTCCCTTTAAGAGATGTGTAATTAAAACATTTTTTAAAGCTTGGTGTCATGTTTCCCTTTTTTTGTCCCAAAATTGCTTTTAAAAAAAATTATATTTTATTATTTTAAATAAAAAAAATGTTATATTCCTATATTGCACAAGCAATAAAAAAACAAAACGTCATGTCAAATTAAAAAACTACGGTTTTGAATTGATAATTTTTATTGTATCATAGCTTCCATTTAAAACCATAATAAACATGGTAATCCACCAACTAAGGCACATTTTACATACTTGGATTTATTCCCGAACAATGCTACTATAAAGGTGATATTTTGCAACATTCCAGAATTTTTGGCGAATTTTGGCACAATGAAAAATTTTAAGTCTCAGATTTGGCTGAAAATGCGTTTCTGGGGTAATATGGGCCCAAAAATACCATTTTTATCATCAGTTTCGAGATTTATGATCTAGTTTTCGAGTTACAGTATACCCGACCCAAAATTTCGATTTCGGGCCGAAATTATCAAAAAATTCTAAAAGTGGTATAAATCGATAGCCATGACCGAGGGGAGTCTGGCAAACCCAAAAACATCCATATTAACACCTTTTTATAAGTTTTTTTTCTAAAAGATTATCAAAAGTGACCTAAAATTACAGCAATCCAGCTACAGTATCCCCCAAACCCCGAAACTAAAGGGTTTCTCTATTGTTCCGTAAACTTCAACTAATGGGGCATCAGAAAAAACCATAACATTGGAAAAGGAGGCCCTTTTGCAAAAAAATTCTGTGGTCAAAAATTTTTACCTCAACATCTCCAACATCATTAAAAATTCATAACATGGGAAATATGTTATGAAATGTGTTCCGGTGTTTTTTATTATCAAATTTAATGTTGTTGGAAGATTCTGGGCAAGTTTCAGCCACCAAATATCAAATCTGGCCATTTGGGATCTACTTGAATATCAAATTCCGTCCAATATGGTCAACATTAAATAAAATGGTTTTTTGGTGATCAATTCCATCAAAAACATTTTTTTAATGAATAATACATACAAAAATACTAAAATGAAGTATTGGGAAATGACAGGGGGTCAAAATCAATTTTTTAGAATTTTTTGAAATTTTCATATTTTGATCAATTTTCAAAAAATTGAAATTTTATCAAAAATGTAAGATAGCAGTTATTTAATATTTTTAAGATATAATATAGCTTGTTTAAGATTTTTGGGCAACATTTCAACATCCTGGGATCACTTGTTTCCATTTCCCATCTTATTAAAAACATGGTGAAAAATCAAAGTAAAATCGATTGAAAATCTGTGTTTTTCCTAAAAATTTTCGGTCGATTTTAAGCCCAAAAATCTTAAACAAGCTATATTATATCTTAAAAATATTAAATAACTGCTATCTTACATTTTTGATAAAATTTCAATTTTTTGAAAATTGATCAAAATATGAAAATTTCAAAAAATTCTATAAAATTGATTTTGACCCCCTGTCATTTCCCAATACTTCATTTTAGTATTTTTGTATGTATTATTCATTAAAAAAATGTTTTTGATGGAATTGATCACCAAAAAACCATTTTATTTAATGTTGACCATATTGGACGGAATTTGATATTCAAGTAGATCCCAAATGGCCAGATTTGATATTTGGTGGCTGAAACTTGCCCAGAATCTTCCAACAACATTAAATTTGATAATAAAAAACACCGGAACACATTTCATAACATATTTCCCATGTTATGAATTTTTAATGATGTTGGAGATGTTGAGGTAAAAATTTTTGACCACAGAATTTTTTTGCAAAAGGGCCTCCTTTTCCAATGTTATGGTTTTTTCTGATGCCCCATTAGTTGAAGTTTACGGAACAATAGAGAAACCCTTTAGTTTCGGGGTTTGGGGGATACTGTAGCTGGATTGCTGTAATTTTAGGTCACTTTTGATAATCTTTTAGAAAAAAAACTTATAAAAAGGTGTTAATATGGATGTTTTTGGGTTTGCCAGACTCCCCTCGGTCATGGCTATCGATTTATACCACTTTTAGAATTTTTTGATAATTTCGGCCCGAAATCGAAATTTTGGGTCGGGTATACTGTAACTCGAAAACTAGATCATAAATCTCGAAACTGATGATAAAAATGGTATTTTTGGGCCCATATTACCCCAGAAACGCATTTTCAGCCAAATCTGAGACTTAAAATTTTTCATTGTGCCAAAAAATTCGGGAATGTTAGAAAATACGTCCTATAAAACCCCCAAAAAAATAAATGCACTAATTTTAGCCCTGTATTTATACAGGTTGAGAAATTATCCTTTCACGGAATAAAAAAAAGGAGAAGGCTGAGCTGTTCTTCTTCCGAAACACGTTAAACATTTGTTTGGTTTGCTGGAACGCTGTTCCTTCTTTTTTTATCCCTTTATTCTTTCAGTTTTTAGCGAAAAAAGAACAGAGGTCATTTAATGCTTTTTCAAACAATATCCTTTTGTCATAAAAACTAGAATTTTTTCGTTCTCTCTTCACATTAATGCAAAGAATTAAAGAAGATATCAAAATCCAGTTTTCGCTAAAGAAATATAATTGCAAAAGCTAAAATATCAAATATTACCAAAAACATTCATTTTTGAAAACCACAAAAAAATTTCAAAGGGTCCCCCCTGTTGATTTTTCGAAATAATCTGATTTTTTTTTCCACACACCTGTGCGATTTTTGACTAACGTTCGGATATCAGTTTTCATCCCCGCACCTTGCCCACGTGTGCATGGTCTGGCAAAATGTTGAGTCAACGCCACACGGTAAAAAATGTTTGTTTTTTTCGACTATGGTTTTGCTGCGTTAAAAAACAAGCCAAAATGCGCATTGCGCGCACACAGGAAAACGGCTCACGTAAAAAGTGCAAGTTGCACTTTTTGCGTCGATTTTCTACACTTTTTTAGCGGTTTTTGTACACTTTTTACGCAAAAGTTATTGGTTCTGCCACGAAATGTAAAAAGTGTGCAAAATAAACTTTTTTAAAAAGGCACGCAAAAAGTGCAAGTTGCACTTTTTGCGCACATTTTAGCCACTTTTTTAATTTTTCATTTTTCCCCACTAACAAAATACGCACTTTTTAAATGAGCCGTTTTCCTGTGCATATGCGTGATAGTTGAAAAGCAAATTTTCGCGTGAAGAAAAATTAGCTTCGGCGTTGGAACCAGGGATGTCAAATGCGGCGGGAAAACGTGGCCGGCCGCGGCCGCCGGCGAAAAATTGGCCGCCGTGCCGGCCGAGCGGCCTAAAATTATTAGCCGGCCGGCCGGCCGTGCGGCCTATATTTTTCTTTTTTTGTAGGGGAAAAACAAAGAATTTCACAAAAATCGGCGGCCGTGCCGACCGCCGGTGAAAAAAACCTTGCCCGCCGGCCGGCATGCGGCCGGCATGCGGCCGTCTGCATTTGACATCCCTGGTTGGAACGATTTTTTCAACTTTTTTTTGTAAAAAAATGTAAAAAACGTGAAAAAAATGATATTTTTTCATTTTTCTATAAAATCTGAATGAACAAAAAATTGTAGGAGAATGCAAAAACATCATTTTTTCACGTTTTTTACATTTTTTTTACAAAAAAAAGTTGAAAAAATCGTTCCAACGCCGAAGCTAATTTTTCTTCACGCGAAATATTGCTTTTCAACTATCACGCATTTTGGCTCGTTTTTCAACGCAGCAAAACCATAGTGAAAAAAAGAGAAAATGTTTTACCAGAAATTAGCATGGAAAATTGAAAGTTGAATTCGATGGTAATAATTTTAAAAAAAAGGTTAAACTTACAAACAAAAAATTGATAACAGCAGCATCGTCGAATAATGATGTAGCAAGCAAGTTGGAACACAAAAATAAGATGACCAAAATGGAGAATTAAAAAAACATTGGATTTCTGTTTTTATGTTAATTATTCTATATTCATCATTAAAAAATGTCGAGTTGATAAGAATCCCGGCTCGTTCATTCTCAAAAATATTAAGATTTTAATTATATGTGACTAATTATTTAGAACGTCTTGGAATCGATTCTTTTTTTTTCGATTTCGACTCCAATTCCCTTAAAACGGAATCGGAGTCGGAATCGTGAAATACTGGTGGACAAAAACTTTGGGTTTGAAAAAATTTAAGCTCAAAAAGGGCCGTATACAGAAAAACATTTCAGGGGAGGGGCATACCTTTGATATTTTGCTGCTTACGTTTGTTTAATTAAAAATTTTTTGTGTCCCAAAACGATCCTGCGTTTTTAAGGTGTAAAAAATGTTAAAAATTTCGTAAGTTTGAAAACTTTGATTCGGCAGTTGAGTTGTTACACACTCCTTAGCGGTTTACAACTTCCATGTCCACCGTCCTGCTGTCAATATCAGCTAACACCTTGGCCCTTTTATGGGGTCTCATGTGCAAAAAATTAGGCACCTTAACTTTACTTGCAGTTCATCCCGCATCGCCAGTTCTGCTTACCAAAAATGGCCCACTTTTAACTATTATATTCAATGCACATGTTCAGATTATGAAACATATACGTCGTTATTAGGGATCCCTCATATTTTTAAGGGCCATATATATCAATCAGAACATAACAAAAACCGTTATGCTTTTCAATACCTTTATCCATATCTCGAGATGATCTCATTCCATGGACAAAATATATTAAATAGAGAAGAGATCTCTATTCTGAACTATATATGACGTATATGAGTTCATATAACGTTACCGCCCCTTATTTAAAAAAAAGTGTACTATAATGTCGCCATTTGGGTTACGCTAAAACTTTAATTATAATCTAATTTTTTTGTTGTGAAAAACAAACAAGTTTCGTATCTTACCGTATCTTTTTTTTGGTGTTTTCAATCAATCATTCCTATAATAAATTCTGCCTTCCATCAATTAAATTAAATCAAAAAATAGGTGGAAGCATTGAAGCATGATTTCGTTGTCGCTGCTTTTCCGCAGCTAATTTTCTTTTTACATCATTTTTTGAACGATTTGAAACCATTTTTTTATTTGGTAAATCATAGATTATCGCCTTTGAAGGGGCCGGATAAAGATTTATAATTTCATCCGATCTTCCGTAGAAGAAAAAAATTATTATTTCAAAAAGTGTTAAAACTGTAAATCCAAAGTATAAACTTAAAGAGCTGCCAAGATCAACTGAAAAATGTTTAGTGATAAATTGATAAAATGATAAAAATTTTAAGAAAAATTGATAAAATTTTAAAAAAATTGATAAAATGATAAAAATGAAAAAAAAAAGAAAATAAAATGATAAAATTTTAAAAAAAGATTAAATGATAAAATTTTAAAAAATTGATAAAATAATAAAATTTTAAAAAAATGAAAAAATTTAAAAAAATTGATAAAGTGATAAAATTTAAAGAAAATGATAAAATAATAAAATTTTAGAAAAATGATAAAATTTTAAAAAATTGATAAAATGATAAAATTTTAAAAATATGATAAAATGATAAAATTTAAAAAAATTGATAAAATGATAAAAATTATCACAAAAAAATTTTGGTCTCGACAAGAAAACAACAACTTACTTGTTAAATTTAATAATGTATACCCATCACTCACAGAAGTTTGATGAAAAATACCTTCTCGAAAATCTATGACATATTCGCCAATTGGTAATTCACTAAAATTATTACTTTCTCAAAAAGGCTATATTTCTAATTTATGCAAATTTTACTCTTCTTCACTCAACATATATCTTGTTGCATCACCAGAAAAAAATGCTTCATCAAAAAAAATTCCATTTTCAGTTATTTTTCGAGCATGTGTTTCCATATTTTCAATAATACTATCAATACTTGTACTTAATCCAACATTCTTTTCTGTTGATGCAATATAATCATAATTTGAAGATTTTCCAAGTTTTAAATATAACTGTAAAATTTAATTTTTTTTAAAAATACATTGATAAAAAATCATAAAAATATTTTGCACTAAAAAAACGCAAACTTTTTTTAAAATTTATTTTTAAAAAAATGTTTCTCTTTTATAGCGCCAAATTGAGAGACACCTTTTCATTGGGGGTATAGCTCAGGGGTAGAGCGCTCGCTTTGCATGCGAGAAGTCTGGGGTTCGATTCCCCATACCTCCAGATAAATTTTTTGTTGTTCCTTATTTTTTATTTTTAAATAGCGTTACCCGAGTTCGATTTTTATTATCATCACTATAATCTATTGTAATCTTCAAAGGGCTGGTTACTTCTAAAAATTTTTAACATTTTTATCAGTTTTTTAAAAAACTATTAAAAAAATTTACCAAAAAAATTTGTTAATTTAAAACTTGAATTTGTAATTATTTCTGTACATTCCATGTCGAATGCCGTGGTTGTATTGAGATTTGAAAGGCAATCGATTCCGTCTGGCCATTGACAGCTAAAATTAAAGGATTTTTTTTTTAAATTTGTTTTTGTTTAAAAAAAGTAAACCTTAAAACAGTAATTTTAGGACAAAGCATTATTGCAGGAAAAATGATGTCATCATTTTCAGATGAAAATAAAGTAACTGATGAACGATTTGTTAATAAAACAATGATAAAATTTGAAATATGATAAAAAAATAATAAAATTGCGGCAAGAAGGATAAAAGTTGAGAGATATCTAAAATTGATTTTACTGTATTTTAATTTTTTAAACTTAAAAAATTTGAATATTTATTTATATAAATGCTACAGTACTCTGAATGATTAAAATTTTGAGATAAATAACATTTTGTTCCTTCAAAGAAAAAAAATTTATTACAAAAATAATCAGTGATAAGCTTTCAAAGTTCCTGTTTTTAATGCTATCAAAAATGACGCAAAAAAAATATAATCAAAGATTATCTTTTTAAGACCACCGCCACACCTAATGTGTTGACGCAATTTAAAACAAAAATTAAACTATACAGAAAAATTAAAAACAGAAATAATAGCTTGTGAAAAATTTTTTAATCAAATATTGCATTAATTTTTTATCAAATATTTTGAGCATTTAAATTTTAAACAGATTAGAATCCAAAAATCATATGACTAAAAAATTTGTGATTTGTGGACCCCCCCCCCCCCCCATGGTGACAAATATCAAATGTTTTTTCCAACAACATTAAACCTCGTGACAAGTTTGTCTACCCCCCCCCCCCCTATGGTCACGTGATTTCTGGAATAATCCCTTTTTATTATATTACCGAAACCATTGCGGATTTCTTGAATGCAAAAATCGAACACCAGCTATTGAAGTATAATCACAAAAAATATCTTTAACATTAATTTTTGCAGAATCCATTTTTTTTACATCCAAAAAAACAAAAAAATTTGAAGCAACAAAAAAAATTGAAAAAAAAAATTTATTATTTTTTTGTTAGAAATATGCATTTTTTAAGGTTCAATAAATCTTATATTTTTCGAAGCAAAAAAAAGGATGAAGAAAGCAAGCACTTTTTTGGGTTATTTATGTGTTTTTTTATAGATTCAATGATAGGGTTTGGGAAAATATTTATTTAAAATGGATTTCAAAAGTTTTCATTGTTTTAAAAAAAATTAAAAAATGTTGAAATTTTAGGACATTTGGCACAGCAGAATCGCTATAGGAGAATTTGGAATGAAAAAAGTTGAATTTTTCGGACGACTCAAACTGAGTTGCATTATTTCAAAATGCCGTAATTAAAACTAAAAATGTTGATATGGCTATCAGGATCATGCCAGAAAAAAATTCAAGCCGAAATATGCAAATTTGAAAATATGGCAGTAAAAGATAATTTCGCTAAAAAATCGCATCTTTAATTGGTTATAACTTTACGGATATGATTCCAACAAATTTGAATAAGACCTAAATTATTGATAACACTTTGAAGAAGATATTGACGAAGTTTTGGGCGAAATGGATTAAAACTGAAAAAATGGCAGCAAAAGTTTGAACTTTTTTTATTTCTATTTCCACAAAATTCAACTGCCCCATTATTGGGATAAATTTTTTTTGGCTGTATCTACTTTCAGTACTTCTTTTTTTAGTACCGCTCTTTTTAGCACCATTTTTTTGAGTACTACTTTTTTGAGCACCAAAAAAAGCTCTTTTGAGTATAGTAGCGGTTTTTGGTGCTCAAAAGAGAAGTACTCAAAAAAATGGTGCTAAAAAGAGCGGTACTAAAAAAAGAAGTACTGAAAGTAGATACAGCCTTTTTTTACAAGAAAAATTAATTTCTTTGATATTTGATATAAATACCGTATCTTATCAAAAATGATGTAGATGATTGGTAAAAAGGAATGCCAGTTTAATTGATTAAATTAATTAAATCAAACTTGTCAGTTTTAATTTTATGGATTCCATCAAAATTCATTTTCTCAATATTCACTTCTTTTATCAGCTCAAAACTTTTTATTTCTTTTGTTTCCTTTGTTCTTTCACGAAATTTGTTTCTTTAAATTTCAAATTTTTTTCACTAATTGCATTTTTTTACCTTTTAATTAAAAAATCGAAATTTTACGGATACTTTTTTTTGCAATTTGCAATTTGAATGACAAAAATTAAGATCCAAAAAAATGATGAAATTTTTTTTTTTTCAATTACGTGCGAAAGAACGTCAAAAAAATGTTGGAGAAAAAATTTTTGTGTATTATTTTTAGAAAAAATGATAAAATTTGTTTTTTTGCTTCTATAAATAAACATTTTTTTCTTATCAATAATGATAACAAAAAAAAATTCTTGTATCGCCAAAAGCAATCAAACGAAGAAAAAATGTAAACACAAAATTTAAAGAAAGCAGCAAAAAAAGAAGCAAAAAAAAAGAAGCAAATATTTAAAAATTTTATTAAACAATTTTTTGAACAAAAAATTTTATGATTTAAAAAAATGTTTTAAAACTAAAAATTTTGATGCTTGGAATATTTTTTTGGTTTATATTTTGGTTTATTTATTTTAAATTGCTTTTTTTTAGCTGTAAAAATTTAATTTTAGGATACTGTAGAATATTTTTTTAACAAATTACAGTAACCTGAAAGAAGTGTAATTTTCATTGTTTTAGCATAAAAAATTTAAATAATTTTAATAATAGTGACTAAAATTATTTTTATTTTTTATGGTAAAACAATAGAGATTACACTTCCTTCAGGTTACTGTAATTTGTTAAAAAAAAATTCTATAGTATCCTGAAATTTAACAAATAAAGTTTTGACTGCTAAAAAATAATATTTTTTTTTAAATGTAAGAAAGTTATCCTTAAAAAAATTTATTACAATCCAAAAAAAATATCTGCAACAACTTATTTAACGTTAAAAATTAAGGAAATTTAATATCCCTAACAAATGTTGTTTTTAGTTGTTAATTTAAGGTTTTTTTTCATTTTGTCTATCTCCATTTTTTTTCGGTGTTCTTTCATTGATTTTGCCGTTCACCTTGGAAATTTTTATTCTCTCTTTTTTCAACCCCCCTTTTTTTTGTTCAACAAAAATGCCCGCCAAAAAATTTTTTTAAAAACTATCTCAACGCTTTCCCACCTTCTTTTTTGATGCTGCTGCTTGTTTTATCGACGACGACCAACAATGTTCGTTGGCTGCTGCTGCTGCTGCACCGATTATTCCGTCTCTCTTGGTTAGTGTTTTTTTTTCGTTTTTGAACATCTTCGATTTAGTTTTTTTTTGCAGCTGCAAACTCTTTTTCTTTTTTTTCTTTGACCAATGTCCAGCGTTGTTGTTGTTGGGTATGTATGTATATGTATTAAATTTAAACAAACACTTTTTATTTTTCATTTCTCCGCAAAAAAAAAGAAATTGAGAAAAGAAAAAAGGATCAATCATGCGGTTTCTATTTTTTTTAATACTTTTTTTCCTTTTAATTTTGCTCGTCTTCTTCTTCGTGATGTAACGCTTTCATTTTTCCTGGATTCATTTCATTTTTTCAATTTTAATTCATAACAATTTAATTTGATGACGTCTGAAATTTTTGAAAAATGTGTTTGAAATATATTTTTTTCGTGTACCTTACTACATGTAATTTTAATTTTTTTGTTTTTTATATTACATATATTTTTTACTACTTTTTTAGGAGTATATTATTCTTATTATTAACATATTATTATTAATCCCAAGAAAAAAATAATGAAAAGAAAAGAAATAAAACTTTATCAACTTCCTGCAAAAGTTTTACAAACTCCTGATCGATATTTATCTCCTGGTGATGAAATATATGTACAATGTAAAACCCTTTCGGTAACATTTTTTCATTCTGGTATTTATGCTGGTAATTCTCGAGCCTATCATTTTACAACAGATTGTAAGTTTTTTATACATTTTTTAGTAGTTCAAATGAGATAAGGTTTAGGTTAGGGGGGGATAATGAGAATGATTTATTGATCAATTTTTATTTTTATATTTTTTATTAAGCATATAATTATTTATTGTTAGTTGCATTTTTTGATCGTTTTTTGTATTTAACGTCACAAAATATTTCATTTTTTATCATTTTATGGGTACATTGGCTTATATAGATAGGTCTTTGGATAGATCAATTTTTAAAAGCTTATATGTTTAGTTACAGTATTCCTTTAACATAAGAAATTATTTCTAGTTAACATAAAAAATTTATAGCCTATTTTGTTGATCATAAATAATTGAATGAAAAATAGTGGTATAATATTACCGTAATTTTATATGTTTTTTAATTAAATTAAACTAATTTTTTTAGTACTCGACTCTGCCACCGCTTCACTTTCGGATGCAATTGCGGGACCCGGAACAATAAACTTGGATCCATGGATTGAATATGTTTACAGTAATTTATCGTATGAACCATGTAAGTTTAATTATATTATTTTTTTGGGAAATATTTTGTTCATTTGGTTTCAAAATAATGATAACGTTGTTATTGTTTTTTACGCGAAAAATAGCAGCAAAATAAATTTTTTTTTCATTTTTAAAAACAAGCGTTCATTTTTTAATGCAATTTTAATTTTAGCATTTTTGTTTATTGAATCAAATATGTTTATTTTCGGCAACAGAAAAAATAGCTGTTTTAAATTTCAAGCGTAATTGTAATTTTTGTAAAACTAAATTGCAAATTCAAAGGGATATTGAAAAAAATAAGATATTTTTTGTTTTATTTAAGTTTTGAAAAAAAAGTAGCGTAGACAAAAAAGACCTGTTTTTGATTTCAAAGATTTTATGGATCATTGCTTGAAGGGGTTTCGATATCGGTCAAATGTATCCAAGCATATATCCTTTGCAAATACTTTTTTAAAAAAACTTGTTTTAAAACTGTTGCTGTGTAAATTTTGTTGCTCCATTGTTTTTAACTTTTAAAAAACTAATGTTTTAAGATATCGGATACTGTATTACCGTATATTTATCGATTTTTGTTTAATTAAAAATGCTTATTTGTTTAACATTTTTAATTAAACAAAAAGTGACAAATTTAGCCAAAATGAATAATTTGTTGTCTTTTTAAAGTTTTAATTGTTACTAATTTAATCATCTTTTTTTTAGCTGACAATATAATACCTGTTATTTACAAAGTTCATTATCCATATCAAATGAGATCAGGTGGTGAAATATTACGAAAAGCTGAAAAGCTTCGACATTCATCAATAAAATTTATGTATGATATTCGAAGAAATAATTGTCAACATTTTACAAGCTTTTGTTCAATTGGTAAACCATTTTCATATGATATGGCAAATAATTTTAAAAATTTTGTATGTGCAATTCTTGAATATAGTCTTTCATCACGAAAATATCGGGATTCTGATGCAACAAGGTATTTTGGATATACTCCAATATAGGGAGAAAAAAAAGTATTGATATCTGTTAGATTTTGTTTTGTTTTTTTATCATCTTTGTCTTTTACTTCTTCTTGTTATTTTCGGGTTTTAAGGGGGGATCTCATTGTTATTCAAATATTGTTAATTGTTTTTTTTTGTAGTTGTAACATCTTTGTTGGAAAAATTATTTTATATATCTTATTTTACAGTATATATATATAATTTTGTTTATCTTATTTAACAATATATATATATAAATGTATATGATTATCTTCTTATGTAATATAAAGCTATTTTTTAAACCTTAATATGTTTATTTGCATACATAATGGTTCACAAAAAACTACTTTTTATCAATGAAAAAATCAGATTTTTTTAAAATAATACCTTAAAACTATTTTCGTGTTAAGAAAAATCAGGCAAATCAGGGTCATAGTATCAAAACTTCCACCTTCTTTAATGATCAAATGAAAATTCAGAAAAGTTATTAAAATTTATTATTCTTTGTTCACAAACAATTATCAAAAACTACAGTATTAAAAACAATTTTTTTAAGTACAAAAATAACATATTTTAAAATCTCCCATTTTTTGCCTTTCTCCCATAAATCTAGATAATAGAAAATTTACGACCCTTAATATAATCTCGAATTTTATCAATGCTATGAACCCTTTCCTGATAATCAACAATTTCTGGGAATCTTTTTACAAAATTAGAATCCATATTTTTTAATGATAAAATTTTTTCTGCAATTACCGTATCACCCCATGAAAAACCTTCATCAGCTAAAAATCCAGATTTTGAAGTTGAAATTATTTCATTATATCTTTTAAAGACCCGATTCGAAGCAGGAATAAATATTTCATTATACAATTTGTCTTTTTCCCCTTCCGTCGTAAGACCAGCCATTAAACGAAAATATGGACGAATTTCATCTCGAAAATCATTGTAATATTCCACTGCGGATTCCATTTGAGCATTATCCCATTCACATTTTGGTTGAAGATTAAATTTGTCTCCAAGATATCGATAAATTGCACCAGATTCAACAAGAATTTTGTTATCAACTTCTAAGATTGGCATTTTTCCTGTTGGTGTTGCTAAAAATAAGAAAAGGATACTGTAAAAATGAAAGACAAACTTTAAACAGCTTTTTTTAGCGACAATAACACTTTTTTGGCTTTAAATAATATACAAACAATTGTTCTTATCACAAGCACTCCTACAGTAAAAATATAAAAATCACAAACTTGGTTTAATTTTTGGCCATTCAGATCTTGAAATTCGATTATCTTCAAATTTTACACCGGCTAATCGAAACATTATCCGAATAGGTTCACCCAAGCCACGAATATTGAAATATGTTAATTTGTAATGAACCATATTGTTTCCCTGCTTAATAATATATACTGTAACTTTAATAATTTTCACAAAAAAAAAGAAAAGAAAAATATTAAAGCCAACCAAACTTTTGTCTAATAAACAAAAAATAAACACTTTTTTGTTGGTGGTTAATTTATTAAAAATCACAGAGAAATGCAATTTAAATATAATCAATAACAAAAAATATGAACATGTAAAAAGATAAACACAAAAAGGTAAAATATAAAAATATATAATCTTTTTAGCCCGTTCTTGATGGAAGAAAAATAATGATGAGGTTAACCAAAATAATTATCAATACTTTAATCTTTTTTAATAGATTTTAAAAGTTCTTCCATTATATCCATTCGATTTGTTCTTTTTGCAAGATTATCATATTGGAAAGGTGTAATACCAGCAGCAAAATTATCTTTATCAGGCATTTTTCGAGCATCAACAACTGGAACAAGAAAACCCTTTGGAGTTGCTTGATCTTCTGTCAAAGCCCGAGAAACAACTGGTGGCAATTCTGGAGAAGCTGGAGTATCAGGGAGATCAGAAAAGACAGTATGACTCTAAAAAAATCAAAAATTAATTATTCAATTGCGAAAAGCGAAGAAAAAATGCTTACATTTGGGCGACCTTGATTTGAATGACTAGATGAAGAAGCCGCAGCAGCATTTGCATCAGAATCATATCGACCTAAAATCGATTAAATTAATTTTAGTGCTTCTAAGTTATTACAAAAAAAAGAAAAAGGACAGTTTATTAAAGAACAGTGCACATTTTTGTTAACAAAAACTAAGTGTTAAACATACATATATATATAATATGTTTTTAATCACAATCCGTTTCAGTAGAAAGTTGTCACTTTTTGGAACGGGATGGAGCGGAACGGAACAAATATTAGTGGAAAAAAAGTTGAGATTTTAAAATGTTTTACTTGTAAGTTCGTTCCAAAAAGTGAAAATTTTTTACTGGCACCGATTGCCAGTCTGATACAGCAGCTGTGAAAAAAACACTATATATATATATATATATATATATACTTAACGTTTCATTCAAAAAGCTTCCCTCCAAAAAAAAGATATTTCCCAAAAGCAAAACAAAAGACAGACACGCTCAGAGATCACGTAGTTTTTAAAACTTAAAAAATAAACAAAATTTTTACCTTTCTTTTCATTCTTCTTTGAAGAAGGCGGTATTTGTGGGTCATTCTTATATCTTCCTCTTTCTTTTTCTCGTTGCTTTCTTGGGGCAGATACTAAAAAACAAAGCAGATATAATTAGGAGCATAAAAAATATGGTAAGCAAAATTTTTTTCAAAAAAAAATATAAACAAACCTTTAGGTTTTGTATCATTTATTGGCATTCGAGAAAGAACATTCGCTTCTGAAAATGTTAAAGGTGCCCCATATGCACATTCCATATCAGGTGGAGGGTCATTCCTTTGCCCTTTTTTCTTTTCACTTTTTTTGTTCTGCTGAGAAGGTACTGTAGTAGGATTCTTAGCAGAACTTTGTTGACTCGAACGTTTTTCTTGAAAATTCTTAGATTCCTGTTTTGGTGGATTAACTGTCAGCTTTTCTTTAGATTTTGTTGAACTATGCTTTGAGCGTTTGGGCGTTGACAAATTGGGATCACTTAAATATTGCTTTCCTTTTTGTTGTTTAACAGGTAACGAAGGGTTTGTGGGAAGTCCAGGTCGTTGTTTCTTTATTTCTTTTACAGAAGGTTGAGAAACTACAGTATCTTTTACAGAAGGTTGAGAAAATACAGTATCTTTTACAGAAAGTTGAGAAATTACAGTATCTTTCGCAGAAGGTTGAGAAACTACAGTATCTTTCGCAGAGGGTTTAGAAATTACAGTATCTTTCGCAGATGATTGAGAAGTATCTTTTGCAAAATTTTGACGTTGAAATTTCTTTAATTCTTGTTTAGAAACAGGTGGATTAATTGTTGACGGTTTCTCATTTGGTTTTGAAGGACCAGATTGAGGATGAACAAACTGTTTTCTCGGTGGAAGGATATCATCTTTCAAAGTTTTGGGAATTTTTGAGGCATCCCGACGATATTCTAATTTCTTTTCTACAGGCTTTTTATTGTATGAAGGTTGGAAAGATTTTAAAGCATTTTGAAAGTTATCATTTAAAGCATGCAATTTTTCTCGATATTGTTTTACGGTAACAATATCAACAACTTCAACATCATCATCTGGCTTTATTTCTTCCGTTGACTTAGCTGATCCAACACTTTTATCAGGAGAAGGACAAAGTTCTTTTGGACCTTCAAGTTCATCAAGAATTTCATTCAACAATTGCGGAATCCCATCAGAAATCTCAATTTCAGTGCCAGCAGATGATTTGACTTGTTGATGAAGAGTTTCTTGAACATCTCCTTTATCTTGCAACTTCTTTTCAACAGCTTGGAATGGAGATTTTGCAGTTAAAGATGAATGAACGTTATTAGAAGCAGCAACATGGTTATCATGTGATTCTTCTTTAAAAACTTTAGCTTCAATTGCCATATGTGGAAATAATTTTGATAATATATTTACACCGTGCTCTTTACTTGGTTTAGAATCACTTTGTTTAATCTTTGTTGCTTCATTTACACCTTCTTCGTCATCACTGATCCATGGAAGAATTCGAACCTTTTCTGTTTGTGTACCAACTTCAATCATATGTTTTTCAATTTTAAGTCGCCTTTTATCCCTTTCTTCCCGTTCTGCCTTCTTTTTGGCAAACTTTTCAGCTCTTTTTTCTTTCCATTCTTTTGGAGGTGATTTTTTTTCTGCTTTTTGTTGCTTAGCTAATTCTTCTCTTTTAGCTTTCGCTTCTTTAGCAGCCCATGCCTCTTCCTCCATCGTTTTAACCCAATTTGCTTCTGCCTCTAAAGAGCCGGCGCTTCGAAGCCTTTCTCTATCAATTTTCTTTCTTTGCTTTTTTGGCGCAAAAATACCAAAAGTTTCATCATTCATAAGAATCTTCTCAGGTTCTTTTGATATATCCGTATTCTTGAAATCTTCAACCAATTTTTCTTTTGCCAGATCCAATTTGTAATTCTGCCATTTTTTATTTTCCTTTTCAACTTTTCTTGCTGCAGCACGTTTTTCTCTCTTCCTTTCTTTTTCCTTATCTAAATTGATATCAGATAATCACAAAGTTCGGGATGTAAAAATCCCTAAACTTCAATTTTTTTTCTAAAACAACCCTAATTCACGCCAATACAAATAAACTAATCCGTGATCCCCGGGGTCTGCTTTGTGTGCACTTAAAAAAAGATTTTAACTGACCTCTTTTGCTTGAATATTGTTCATTATTATCAAAACCATGTTGACGCTTTCGACTTTCAGCAGCTTTGTCTTCAATAATTGAAGTCTTTAAAAACTTTTCAAATTCAATTGGATATGAATGTTTATTCCATTTTTTCCACTGAAGCTCTTTTCTAACATTTTGATTACAATATCTTTCGGCTTCAGATCTCTTATCAATAAGATTAAAACCATCATAATAAACAATTTTTTCTGGATCAAATTCAACTTCAGCTTTGACAGTTTCATTTGTAAGATGAGGATCATCACAAAAGAAGGATAATCTTTTATCAGAAGGTTTGAATCTAAAAATGTACGAAAATAAACTCAAACTCCAGCATGGAAAATTGAAACTTGCCGTTTAAGATATCCTGGTGGATACCCCTGAAAAGGGCCCATATCCCTCATCCGCATAATCCATTGTGGATATTCTTCATCATACAGATTCAATGCTTTTTTAGCTTCATCAGAAAGTTGACCGGGAGTGAACTTTGATTCAATATGTTCTGTTATACGTCTAAAAAGGATCGTTAATAAAGTAAATACATAAATATGTTTAAAAGCTTACTCTCTTCTTGTTGAACCAAATGATTGACGATTACGATTGATCCGCCTTCGATCATGTGGTGTTGTACATTCAGCAAGAGTATGAGGTCCATCACAATTAAAACATGTTCCTTGTCCACGAGTAGCTTTAGGAGTTTGAGTAATATTTATAGAAATATCTATATCATCATTATTTATTCCAGCAGCCTTTTGCATCTTCTTAAACACTTCATCATCATCAATATTCATTGTAATATCAAGACCATCATCATCACATCCATTATCATCTATATCATAAAGATTATCCCCAATCACTTCAATATCAGATCCTTCTGCAGGTGTATCAGGAATATTTTCTTCCTTTTTCTTTGACTTTATACGATATGGAATGGGTTTAGCTTCACGAGAATCGTCATCTGATAATTCTCCATCTTCTTTAGGTTTTTCATCATCATCATCATCATCAATAGTAATAATTGGAGGTGGGGGAGGTGGTGGTAGACGAGAAGTACGTTTTGGCATCTTGCGCTAAAAAAATATAATAAAAAATAGTAAAAAATAGAAATTAAAATTGAAGTTTTAATAAAATTTTTAAAAAAACAAAAAAAAAGTGTCGAAAAGCTTTATCTTTGCGTGCAACATGCAAAGACATGGTCAAGTTGAATGGCAGCAACAGCTGCTCTTAATTTTTCTAAAAGTTTTCTAAAATCTTAATTACCTTTTTTCGTTTAATCGGATTTTGGCATATATGAGCTTTCGATCATGGAGAATTTAATGGTGGCAGTAATTTTTCTTTTAAAAAAATGCTAAAGAAATAATTAGCATTTTGCTACAACAAAAAATTTAAAAATTCCGCAATTTGTGTTTGCAAAAAAAGACATTTTGCCAAACACGCAAAAAAACAAAGTTTTTTCGATTTTCGAAAAAAAATTTATATTTGAATACGATCTATATTTTTTAATTATCCGTTTTAGTGGATGTCTGCAACAACTTCTGATGCTCTTTTCGAGATCTTTTGCCGAATTTTTGACGCCACAAATTTTTCTGACACTTTTTTTAACCTTTAATCAAAACTTTATTTTTAGGCTAATTAAAAGAATTATATATATTTTAGAAAATGTCTCAAGAACTTACAACTATAGCTGTAAAGCCTCGTTCGGAAGAAATCTTGGATATTATTCGATGTCATATTATTGCCATTACATCTGCATCTGGAGAATCTGAAGATTTTATCAATGGTGAAAATATTATTATTCCATTATTTGAGTAAGCTTTATTTTTATATAAAGCTATAAAATATAAAGCTTTTCAGAATTTGACAACTTCAAAAAGATTGTACGGTCTTAAAATGTAAAAAAAAATACAGTTGAAGACCTTTGCCGATTTTTAGGCTTCAAATTCTGAAAAGTTTTATATATTCTTTGTTTATGTATAATATATATATAAGTATCAATTTTTAGTGCAATACATCCAGGATTTCTTGAAGATTGTTTTCAAGAAACAAGATTAAATACAATTGATCAAATGGTTGTTGAAGCTTGTAAAAGCTTAGCTAGCAAAAATGTTCTTATGAAATTCAATCCTGATCACTTTTGTTATCCAATTCCAGAAATTCCAAAACCTATCTCAGAAATAACAATTTTAACCCATCCTTTGATTGTTGTATATAAAATGGTATTTTCAATTACAAAAGATATTAATCTTCCAATTGAATTTCGGAGAATTGTTCGATGGTATAAAAATTTGTATAAAAAGAACTTAACTCCAGCTTTGGTAAGCTTTTTTTTGGATAAAAATTATTTAGAAAAGTACTGTATTTAAAAACTGCTTTTGTATATCTAATATAATATTGTAAAAATGTTTTTTTAGTTTGCCGAAGAATTAAATTTGGATCCAAAAGTTTACAAGAAATATGTTGACGCTGTTAAAGATAGTCGTCTCTTTTATGTTCATCAAAATAAACCTCTTAAAATTCTTGCAAATTATGATATTCGTAAGTCTTTATTTTTCAATGCTTTAAAATTGTATGCCTTCTTTTTTTAGGTGTTGCTGTGTTCAAATCAATGACTCAACCATTTTAATGTATCTTTCTTTGAATCTTTTCTTTTTTTTCTCATTTATGTTTGCGGCCCCCAAATTGCGGGTTGGAAAAAAACACATCTTCTATCTTCCCTTGCGTAGGCTCTGCTTTAAAACATTTTTAATTTTGATAAATTTGTTACCTTAAATTTAAAAAAAAAAATGCAAATAAATTTATTTCTGAACCGTTGAAATTTAAAAAATTTGAAAAAAAAGTGAGCAAATTTTGTATCCTTTGAAATAATAATAATGACAAAAATAAAAAAAAGAGAGATGAGAACATTGTTCGTCAAAAATATACAAATAAAAATATTTTTTAAATTATTAAATTTTAAATAAAAAACCGGTAAAAAATGGTAAAAATAAAAATGTAAAATGTCGAAAAAAATGAGAGGGAAGGCTTTGATGGTGATGAACTCCTGGGGCACCCATTTAAGTACATGTAACATGGAAGACGACGTTGAGAATCTGAAAAATTTGGAGTAAAAAATTAAATAAAATTAATTAATTGGCATTGGAGCACATTTTGCCAATGATACTAAGAATTGGCATTGAGGCACATTTTGCCAATAACACTTAGAATTGGCATTGAGGCACATTTTGCCAATAAAACTTAGAATTGGCATTGAGGTACATTTTGCCAATGATACTAAGAATTGGCATTAATGCACATTTTGCCAATAACACTTAGCATTGGCATTCAGGCACATTTTGCCAACGTTAGAAAGAATTGTCATTGTGGCACATTTTGCCAATGTTGTTAAGAATTGGCATTGAGACACATTTTGCCAATGTTATTAAGAATTGACATTGAGACACATTTTGCCAACAAAATTTAAAATTTGTTCATATTTGGCATAATGTGAATTAATTTCAAAAAATGATCATACCTTTCGGCGCTTCATCCACCAATCCATTCACGGATGCCCATTCAGTTTCCATAGCAATATTTGCAACAGAATATGCTCGAATTTTAACATAATAATCAGTATGTGATCGTAGAGCTCCATTACAATATGGTTCATCAAGGCGTCGCCGATCACAATCTTCTTCACCAATAATAAATGTTGCAGATTTTGTTTTACCATTATTAAATGGATTATAATTTGATGATGAAGCTCGATAGGCGGGCCATTTATCTTCATTCTTTATTTCATAATATGATTTTAGATCAAAGGCATCTCCAGGCTTTTTTAAATCTTCCGCAACAATAACAGCAAAATTTTTAATTTCTCCATTTAATTCAGTAAAAATTCGTTGATCGTTTTCAAACTAAAAAAAAGAATTTAAGAAATTAGGGATTTGATATATCCGGGATAATTGGGATTTGATATATCCGAAAATAATTTGGATTTGATATATATCCGAGATAATTTGGATTTGATATATATCCGCGACATTTTGGATTTGATATATCCGAGATATTTGGGATTTGATATATCCGAGATATTTGGGATTTGATATATATCCGAAAAAAATTTGGATTTGATATATATCCGAGATAATTTGGATTTGATATATATCCGCGACATTTTGGATTTGATATATCCGAGATATTTGGGATTTGATATATATCCGAAACAATTGGGATTTGATATATCCTAGATAATTTGGATTTTATATACAACCCAGATAATTGGGATTTGATATATTCGAAAACAATTGGGATTTAATATATCCAAAAACAATTGGGATTTTATATATCCGAAACAATGAGGATTTGATATATCCAATTTCAATATTTCGGATTTCATATATCCCTTTATGAAATTTTATAAAATTTAAGAAATCTTACAGTAATTGACAATTCTCGACTACCATATCGTTGTAAAGATGGTGAACTAGTTGGTTCTTGTGCAAATGCAACTGTCACCGATTCAGATTCCGATTCAGCTTCAGCTTCTCCGCTTCCCATAATTACAGTAATTGTAAAAGTGTAATATGTTTCATATTCCAAATTATTAAATCGATAATGATCAATATTTTTTAGTTCAACACTTTGTCCTTTAAACATGCTATTATCAGTTGTAAATCTGAAAATGCGGATATATGAAATCCATTTTTGAAAAAATATTTTTAGTAACAAAATTAGTACCCTAATCGATATCGGCAATCATTATCAGCAACATTTTCAATATCCCAAAACAGGGTCGCATATCCTGGTCCTAATACCGGATAAAGCTTTGTAACTTTTAATGGATATGTTGTGATATCAGCTATGACGGGTCTGGATCGAATTCCTCGATAAACAGTAAATAATTCAAAATGATACGTTTTTCCAGGGATTAATTTGTTGAAAGTAAAGGATTTTCTAAAAAATGGAATAATAATTGTATAAAAGTTGATAATTTCGATATAGAAATTTTCGATCAATATTTTCGAAAAACAAAAATGTCGAAATTTTCGATTTTTTTCAATTCTAAATTTTTATATGCAAAACTTAAAACTCTCGAAAAATTTTTTACAATAATTTGGGAATTACTAAAAGATGGACTTGGACTTGGATTTTTTTAAAAGCAATTTTGAAAGGAAAAAAAAAGTACGAATGGCTCAGTCGGTAGCGCACGTGTTTACCGAGCAAAAGGGCGCGGGTTCGAATCCCAGCTAGGAAAAAAAAATATTTTCTTTTAAAAAAATCCAAGTCCATCTTTTAGTAATTGTCCAATAATTTTACCACAATTATTAATCACAAAAAAAAGGAAACTTACTCATCATCTTTCTTCAATTTTTTTGTAATATTTTTTGCAGATCCCGAAAATGTTAACTCATATGTATCAAAAGAATGTTCAGGATCAGATTCTCCAAAATTAATATTTATTGCATTATTTGAAATTTGTCCCGGATATACTGTAGAAGTAATAATTGGAGGAGTAATTTGTCGAAGCCCTTTTGCAGGAGATGCAATTTCAAGTTCCCTTGAAACATTTCGAACCGTTAAAGTATATAATTTTGCAGCCTCTAATTTGCTAATTGTTATCGGACCCTTTTCATTCACCCGTAAAATATCATTTCCTAATATCTTTTTTCCTGGTGACCATGCTACTACAATATCATAATATTCAAAGTCATGATGGGCCGGCCAATCAAAGGTTATACAAATTGAAGCAACAAAAAATTCATTTGTTTCAATACTTGAAATTTTTAAATTTTGTACTGGTAATGGTTCTGAAAAAAAAAAGATTGGTGAATTAAAAATTGGATACGGTAGCAACGATAATACGGTAGTCAGAAATCGAAATCGAAATTCTAAATTCTAAACAGAAATTACAAAATCGAAATGTGCCCAAAATTTGACATTAAATAATAACCCAAATTTTGAAATTTAAAGTCGAAGTTAAAAAAACATTTTTCAGCATTTTTAAAATTTCGAAATCGAAATTCAAAGCTGAAATTAGAACGTTTGAATTTGAAATTTTTACTATTTTCGAAATCGAAATTTTAAAATTTTTGTAATTTTTGAAATCGAAATTTGACAAAAATATGATAGTAAAAAAAGATACCGTAATTTTGAAATTATCCCTTTTTCATATTTCATAAAATTTAATTTAAAGTCGAAATTTAAAAAACATTTTTTAGCATTTTAAAATTTCCAAATCGAAATTTTGTCAGTTGAAAATGTGTTAGTTAAATCAGATATGGTAGTCTCGAATGAATATTAAAATTAAACTTTAAAAATAATTTTAAAAAATTTTAAAATTTTGAAATTGAAATTCTGTAATTTTTATAATTTTCGAAATCGAAATTTGCCCGAAAATTTGACGAAAATATGATAGCCAAAAAGATACCGTAATTTTGAAATTTAAAGTCGAAATTAAAAAATATAATTTAAACATTTTTGAAATTTCGAAATCGAAATTTTTTACCATTTTTGGTAAAAATATATTAATCAAAAAAAGATACTGTAGTTTTAAATTTTGAAAACCGAAATCGTAATTTTGCAGTAAATTTGACAAAATTATGATAGTAAAAAAGAAACCGTAATTTTGAAATTTAAAGTTAAAATTAAAAAATATAATTAAAACATTTTTAAAATTTCGAAATCGAAATTTAGTGAAAACGTGTTATTTAAATCAGATACGGTAGTTTCTCAAATTAATATTAAAAATAAACTCTAAAAATAATTCATAAAAATTTCGAATTCGAAATTTTGAGTTAAATTTTTAATAAAAAATGATCAAAATCAAAAACTGATAAAAATTTTAACAATTATTTGATTTCAATATTTTTAATTTCGATTCTACAGTATACCCGAAAAATTACTTACTTCCAAGATCAACTAATCGATGAGCCCACCATTGTTTTGAAATGCCACCTTCAAACATACAATTAACTTTAATATCTAACAAATGACCAATTAACATTTTTATTGATGCAAAATTTGTTGTTGTTTTAATGGTAAAAGTTTTTGGATGTTTTAAACTAATTACAGTATAATTAACATTAAAAGAATCACAGAGAGCAATTAACGGATGCTCCCATTCAAGTTTTAATTGTTTATTCTCTTTTGAAAGTTTAATATTTGCTGCTTCAATTGATAAATCCGTGCCTTGATTAACAATAAATTCAGTGCCAGAATTTTCAGCTGCAGAAATTTCAGCATCTTCTTCTTCCCCTGGCGATGTTTCAAATGTGATGTCATCGGTGGATAAAGAAGGATTTGAAGGTGGAAGCGATTTTGGGGGCTAAAAAAATTTTTGAATAAAATTTTATATCAGATTATAATTTTTATTTTATGCAAATAATATTTTTTAAAATTGATAAAAATGATAAAGTGGTTTTAATATTATCAGTGATAGCGGATATCATATATCCTTTTATCAGTATATCCGTTTATAAGGCATCTCAAAAGTTTGTCACCATGTTTAATGTCAAAAATTGATAAAAATGATAAAACTGATAAAATTGATAAAGTGATTTTAATATTATCAGTGAGAGCGGATATCATATATCCTTTTACCAACACTTTTAAATCGTCCCGAAAGTTTGTAAACATGTTTAGTGTCAAAACTGATAAAAATGATAAAGTGATTTTAATGTTATCAATGATATCGGGATATCATATATCCTTTTATCAGTATATTCGTTTATAAGGCATCTCAAAAGTTTGTAAGCATGTTTAATGTCAAGAACTGATAAAATTGACAAAGTTGGTAAAGCGATTTTGATATTATTTATAACATCGGATATCGGATTTCATATATCCTTTTACAAACTTATCCGCTTATCCCAATGTTTGTGAACATGTTTAATGTCAAGAACTGATAAAATTGATAAAGTTAGTAAAGAGATGTATTATTCATAACATCGGATATCATATATCCTTTATCTAATCCTCTCAAAAATTTAACTAACCTTTCTTGTTGGAATTTCAAAATTTTCTGGCATAAATGTTGGTGGAATCATTGAGGTTGCCGCCGCTGTCTCCAAGACCCTCAATCCGCCAACCCTTCCATTATCATCATCATCAACATCTTCGTCAACACTTTCTGATTTTGGTAATGGCACAATTGGTTGTGGCCTTAAAACGCTTGGTTTTTTCTCAAAATTTTCATTTTCTTCTATCAATGGCACAAGCGTCTGTTGTCGTTCATTCATTCCCGATGGCTGCGAATTGATTGTTGGTGAAATAGTTGGCAAATTTTGATATGGTGATAATGTAACAAATTTTGTAACAAAATTTATTGGATCAATTGTTGATGGTGGATTTGGATTTGGATATTCTGAAGGTTGTTGTTGTGAAAAATTTTCTTCATCCGGTTGTTGCTGATAATCAGTTGGACGATTTTCAATTGCATTTTTTATTACAATTTGTGGTGGCAATAATGTAATTCCATTTGAAGCTGAAGCAGCAGAAGGAAGAATAAGATTTGGTGGAAGGGTTTTAATAATGAATGAAGTCCCCAATAATTCTGGATTCTCATATTCTGATGTTGAAGATGTGCTTGGAGATGTGCTTGGAGAAGTTTGAGGTTCAGTTGTTAACTCTTGGGATGTTGTTAAAGCTGTAAAAAAAGTTGTTTGTTTGGTTTTAAATGATATGATAAAAAAAAGTACTGTAAAATTTATGCACTATTTATTTTTTTAAGAAAGGAATCTTTAGTATTACTGTAACAATGATTACTGTAATTTTAAAAACTTGTTCCACAACGAATTCGATTTTCGCTTCTGCAGGCTGATGTTTGGCAAAATGTTTTTCAATGCCAAAAGGAAGGAAAAACAGTTTTCATATTTTTCCAACAAAAAAATATGAAAAAACGAATAACTTTTTTTCCCACATGGCATTGAAAGACATTTTGCCAAACATTGACCTAAAAATTCATTTTCAATTTTAAAAATAGATTAGAACCCCTAAATTACTATCCTTCAAAAAATTAATTTTAATCCACCCTAATTCACTCCAAAAATTCTCAAATCCTATTTTTTGTAATCCCATAATCTCTTACAACAATCGGATAAACACTTGATTATCCATTTTTGTCGCTAAACAATTAAAGCTTAAAAAACTAATTCAAAAAGTAAACAAACAAAAAATTTTTTTGTCCAATTAGCTTTAAAAATACTTAAAACAAGTTTAAAAAAATTTCATTAATTTAAAAAAAAAATTTCAAACCACTTTTTTTTTCGCAAACTTAAAAACTCAGTTTTAAAAAAAGCTTTTACAAAAAAAAGTTGAAAAATGAAACCATATTTTTTTTAGAAAATAAAAAGAAAAGAAAGAAAAACAATAAATAAGGAAAAGTAAATAAAAGCTTTGAAAAAAAGAAAGAAATAGGTAAAAAGTGAAGTTCTTTTTTTTGTTTGAGTGAAACAATGTAATACAATGAAATGACACGTTTGTATTCTTTTTTTGTTAAGTGGTTTTTTTTGTATTTTTTTTGAATATAATTTATTTAAATATTAAATAAGTGGGGATAAAATGAAAGATTATAGGGGATTATGAAAGATTTTAAAATTTACAGCAATTTTAAAATTGACACCAAAAAAATCAATGATAGTAACCTAAGCCTAAGTAACGCGGCCTAAGCCTAAGTAATTCTAATATTGTTTTTTTAGAATTACTGTCTTTTTAAAATTTTTTAATAAAATCGATTTTTTTTTTAAAGTAGGACTCAAAAATACAAAATGTGATTTAAATTTCTGTTGAACAAAACGTGATTAAAAATTAATACAATTATGACGAAATAATGACAGTAATCTTTTAAACACAATACATCAATTTTTAGAATTACTATCATTATTCAAATTTTTGCTTTTTAATAAAAAAAGCAGTTTAAACTTTTAATTTTTTTTTAAATTTTAAAATTTTTAGCTTAATTAAAAGTTTGCTGTAAAGTAACTTACATTTTGTAACAAATTGTGTTTCAACAAATTGCAGAGATGGCATTCCTTTGAAGACAGTAAAAATTTTAATAACATATCGAACCCCTGACTCCAAGCCCCGCAATTTGACAATACTTGCTTTTGTTTCAACATAATTTGTATATTCTGCTCGATCAATAGGAAAATATTCAATATAATAACTTAAATCACTTGCAACACTTTCTGGTGGAAAATAGCTTACTGTTGCTTCATTCAATGAAGTATCAATGGTGTCAAGAAGGGGAGGAGGTGGACCTAAAAAAAGATAGTAAAATTTGATATAATAAAAATTTGTGGTTTTAAAAAAAATGATAGTAACATTTTTTTTCAAAATATTGTTAAATTTCGGTTACTGTCAAATTTTATAGTAACACATTTTTTTAAAAATATTGTTAAATTTTGGTTACTGTCATTTTTTTATTAAAATGTCTAAATGTTTGATAAACATGTGATAATAAAACATATTTATAAATATATGAAAGTAATTTTTCAAAAATAAACGCAAAATTTACTATCAAATTTTGATAGTGACACATTTTTATAAATATCATCTGATTTCGATTACTGTCCCTTTTAAAACTATTTTTGTTATAATGGATTTAAGAAATAAAAAACAGATAAGTAAAAAATATGTGTAAATAAATGGCAGCAAAAAAAAAATATTCATAAAATATTCTTAAAAAAAGGATTAATTTTTTTATGACAGTAACACATTTTTTAGAAATATCGTAAAATTTCGTTTACTGTCATTTTTTTCAAACTCATTTATTTTGTATACTATTTTTTTTTAAAAGCTGTCACTTACTTGAAGGTAAATTCTTTTGCATAATAATTGCTTCATTTCCATCCAGAAAAGTTGCAGTAACCCGAACAATATAATCTGTTGCAGCAATTGTATTATTAATTACAGCATTATGAGCAGTTTTTGCAAATGCTGTTTGAGGGGGTGGCTCTCCAACTTGTGGAGAATAATCTAATGTAAAATGTAAAATATTTAAAAATGTTGCCGTTGTTGGCGCTGGTAAATCAGAGGACCAATCCACATATACTGATGAACAATTTATTGTTGTCGGAAATATCACTGTTACCATTAAAATGGCATACAGTATTAACTGTATTATTGAATAGAATGTCATATGAATATTTTTAATAATATTAATAGTAACTGCATGACGGATTGGTTTTAATAAAATGAAAAAAAGTTGCAAAAAATAGGCGAAATTTATAAAAACTAATTTGAAGCAATAATTTTTGGAGACGCTAAAAATTTGAATAAAATAAATTGAGATGATAGAATTTAATATTTAATAAAAAAACACGCTTTGAATTTCTGAAAATGATGTAACAAAATAATAAAAAAAATTGTGACAGTAACGGAAATTTTACAGTATATCGCATTTTTGGATTACTGTCACAAAAATCGAAATTACGAGAGATGATGTGTTATTATCAATTTTTTCATTTAAAAATGAGGAAAAGTGTCATAACAGGCTTTGAATTTCAAAAAATGATGTAAGAAAATAATAAAAAAAATTGTGACAGTAACGGAAATTTTACAGTATATTGCATTTTTGGATTACTGTCACAAAAATCGAAATTTCGAGAGATGCTGTATTATTATCAATTTTTTCATTTAAAAAAGAGGAAAAGTGTTAAAACAGGCTTAGAATTTCAAAAAATGATGCAAAAAACAATTAAAAAAATCATGACAGTAACAAAAATATGGCAATAAATTGCATTTTTGAATTACTGTCACATTAATCAAAAATTCCAAAGATAACATTTAATGGTATAATATTACTATCAATTTTTTCCTAATAATTTAAAAACCAGGAAACACGCTTTGGATTTCAAAAATTGATGTAAAAAATTATGATAGTAACAAAAATGTCACAATACATAACATTTTTCAGTTACTGTCACAGTAATCGAAATTTCGAAAGAAAATATAAAATTACTGTCACTTTTTAAAAAAATCATTCAAATAGTGATAAAACTTGTTTCAAATAAGCGATTACCAAAAAAATATTGAAAACAAAAAGCAAAAAAATAATCACAAAAAATCAATTAAGTGCGTAAAAATACAACAAAAAAACCTTTCAAAAAATTATTGAATAAACATTTGACATAAAAAAAAAAGATCTCAGTAGCAAAACAAAAAAGAAACAGAAATATATGCAACTGTCAAAAAAATGTTGTGCTTTTTCTCTTTCCCATCCATCGGTCATTTTCATCAACATCATCACCATCACCAACAACGACGACAACGACAACGACCCCCATCATCGACGACGACCCCTTTACATCATTACCATCACCATTAACCATTCCCATATTCTTTTTCTCCATTTGTGTGTGTGTATCAAATGTTTGTCACATAAATATATTCACATCACATCAAAGAATTTATTTTTTCTTTCATCATCATCTCTCATCGTCCTCATCATCACTCATCACATCCTCTGCAATCTCTCTCTCTCTCTTCTTTGTCAATCCCTTTTTTTTTGCAATCCCAAAAAAGGTAAGTAAGTAAGTAAGTAGCCAAAAGATGAAAGAAAAATTTCTTCATTGTTAAATTTTTTCCTTCATCGATGAAGACATCATCATCCACCATCATCATCGTCCATCATCATTTATTTGACATTCGTCTGTCTTCTTCTTCTTTAACGGTCAAAAAATTAGTTTCTCTCTTTTAGCCCAGGAGGGGGAGAGGCTTTCAATCGAAGACTCATTTAGTGACAGCTTTTTTAACAAAAAAAAATAAAAGAGGGGGGTTTAAAAAAAAAGGGAAAAAAGAAGAGAGTGACCAGTCTATATAAATAAATATATCTGCGCGGAGACGACGAAAGACAACGACGAAAGAGGGGATAATAAGATACTAAGATACAGCAGCAGCAAAAAGTGTGGAAGGGTGGGAAAAATGATTGTGCACAAAAAAAAGAGAGAGAGTAAAAGAAATAATAATATTGCAGCTTTAAAAATTCTTGAAAAAAATTAAGGAAAAGGAAAAAAAAAGTGTGCGGATATTTGATGGCTGCTAAAGTGCTAAATTTGGGGGGGGGGGAGAAGAAGAAGAAAAGAGATAAAACAAAAAGTTGATACAGTTGTACACGGATTAAATGAGCCCTGCTAAGAACGTTAATAAACAAACAATTATTATTATTAATGAAAAAATAAAATTAATTATTTAACACAGATACGGTTGCTAATTTCCCAGGAAATTTTAAAAAAAAGCTGAAAATTTCCCGAAATTTCGATTTCGGAAATTTTACGAATTTATTTAATTTTAATGTTTAAAAATTAAAAAAACTTTTGCTTTCACTGTTAAATATTAAATTAGAGCATTTATTTTAAACTGTTTTTAAAAGCTTAAATAACCGATTTTAAATAAATTTAAAATAAAAATTTCTAATTTTATACAAAAATTTTCGGGAAATGGAAGCCAAAAATCGGGAAAGAGAAGTGATCAATCGTAGAAATCAGACATGACTAAAATAAAATAAAAAAGATTTATTGAAAAGAAACAAATAAGTAGTCTTTCGTCACAAATCAGACAAAAATAAAGAAAAAAAATCGAAAAAATATAGTATTTTTTTCTGATTTCGAAATCTGAAACAATTTCATTTTGAGAGTTTCAAAATTTTTGCTTGTCTTTGGCACTTTTAATAATTAAAAAATATCCATTTTTTTGCAAATTTTGAAAAAAAACATGCAAAAATTGTTGCTAAAAATTGAAACTAAAATTTTAAAGGACGCCCCTACAAACAAAAGAAAATTTAAACAACTTATCTTGATGCTCTCGACACGATACAGGCAAAAAAGGTTTCATCCTGCACTTTTGCCGCCCCGGCCCCGCGCTCCGTTGGTTTTGAAAAATCGCCTCGGGCCCTGTCGCGTCTTCCGATTATCGCCCCAAAAAAATAGCATTAAGGAAAAAATTTTTTTTAAATTAAATAAAGTAAAAAAGTATTTTAAAACGATATTTAATGCAATTTAGTTATTTAAACGTTTATAAAATGCAAAGAAACATGCTTGTTGTTCCAAAATAAAGCCATTTTAGTTAATTTTTTAAATCGCCCCAAAATAAAATGCCGCCCCGCCCACTGATGGTTTTGAAAAATCTCCCCATGTCCTGCTCCACCTTGGCAGCGAGCGGGACACTCCGGGGCGACCCCAGGGATGTTGGATTTGACATGCCCTGAATCGCGTCGAGAAAAAACCAAGGAAAGGGGTAGTTGTAAAAATTTATTGTTAGAGTCTCTCCCTTTAATAAAAGTTGAAAAAATCAAATTAATTAAAAAGTTTAAATTTTTACAGAAACCAAAAATAGACAAAATTTATTTTTTTGTTAATTATTTCTAAAATGGACTAGACAAGATTAAAAAAGTAGCGAACACTCAATCTCTCTTCTTTTTTTTCCTTCAACAATAAATTGCTTTAACAAAAACCGTTTAAAAATGTCTTCCTTATTACCTCATCGGTAAGGAATGTCAACACAAAAAAAAGGGATAAGAAAAAAGAGGGATTCAAAAAAAAAAAGTAAAACGAATGTGACTAAAATTCTAAATTCTATCATCCCTTTTTGGTGCAAACTTCTTTTTTTGTTTGTTTATTATTTCTTCATTTTTTTTTTATTATTGTCGTTGTTAGTGGGAACGGGATGTCCATGAAATAAATTTTTCATTATTATTTTGAAAAAAGTCTGTCTTTGATTCTTTCATTTTTTTGTCTCCCGAAAAAGTAAAAGAAAAGAAAGAAAAGAAAAAGAAACAAATCTTTTCCTCGCTTTTTTTTAAATAAAATATTTTTGTAGATTAAAACGATCAAGAATTTTTTTTGTTAACGACGAAAAAATTTTTTGACTGCAAAAAATATATAAATTTCGGAACTGCTGTTGCTGCTGGCTGCAAATATTTTTTTTTTCTTGATTGACTGTAACAAATCCCCCCTCCTTCAAATTCTCTCTTTTTTTTGCAGCAGCAAATCTGAGAAAAAAAACTATTTTGCTTCTTCTTTCTTTCATCTTCGGGAAACCTTAAACTAGTTTAAAAAAAGCTTGGTGCTTGATTTTTGACACATTTTCTCTCTCTTTACCCCCCCCCCCCCCTCCGGGAGTGGACAGTTATATTATATATATATATTTTTGTCAATAATAAAAAAAGAAGAAGAAATTTTTTTGATGCTTTTGAAATAAGAGTGTTTTTTTTTGTTCTGAAAATAAACGGGAAATTGGAGGGAAAAAAAGATATATATATATATATATTTGGGATTAACACATTTTTGGAAAAATGGTGGAGGTAAAAAAAAAGCAGACAAGCTTTATGTGAAAGGAAAAAAAACAAAACAGATATGTTTAAAATTTTAACTGCAAGAATCAGATTTAAGGTAATTAATTTTCATTTTGGCATTTTATTCTTGTTCTTCAAATTGTTCATAAAAATCTTGCAATATTTTTGTGTCGACCAATTGTAATTGGGGTATTTTGAATGGAGCAGGCTTCTTCTTTGGTGGCAAAGGATTAAAAGTTGCCAAACGTGAATTTTCCCATGAAGTTTGGACTAATTCCAAGAATGTGTCGTCCTCGACCATTGGTGTTTGAGTAGCTCGACGTTGTTGAGTTTGAATTTTTGGGGCTTGACTTTGTGGAGTTTGAAGATCTTTGATTGCAGTTAAAAGTTGGACTCTTGAATTCTGATATGCTTGATATATTGGAGCTGGATTTGTTCTAACTTTTTAAGGAATATTTCGTGGGGAGAAGGAGGTTTTGGTGCCATTCTGCGCCAGCTACGGACACAACAAATTCTTTATTTATACAATCTTATTATACGATTTTTGAGTGGGGTTGTTGAGAGCACGGCTAATTAGTGCTTATCAGGTCTCTCACGGAAGCTTCATTAAATTAGCTCCTTTTTGCTTCCGTGACCAACTATACTATTTTCCTGATAAGCCCTAATTAATCTTGACGAAGCAGTGGTCCAAAGTCAGGTTATTCCAAGATATTTAATATAACCTTTTTACGTTGACTAATAAAATGAGAGAAAAAGGGCTTTTAAATGAGGGAGAGAGCTGCTTGGTAAGGTTCGCTACGGTAAGCTATCGGTCAAATGGTAGAAGCAGTTAAATTAAATAAGTTTATTCTTTTTAACACACAAAAGTACGACGTAAATAAAAAGACACAATTATACTTTCTCATGGCCAGTTTTATACTCAACATTATTTCTCACTCTACTATACTCTTTTTGGGAGCGGCCCTTTTCTTGGAAAGCCACCTAATTACTCTTATTAGTGTTTCCACGGAAGCTAAGTTATTTTAACTCATATTTGCTTCCGTGAATCAACTATACGATTTTCACAGATAAGCTTAATTAGGCTGGGAAGTGAGCGGTGCGATCGGGCAAAGTCCAACCGTTGCAACAGACACAGCAATGTTCTTATTATTAAAAAAAATGTATAAAAAATTCAAATAATGTTGTTTCTATTAAATTTTTTTCTAAAGCAAAAAAGCGTTAAATGCATTAAAAAAAATTGATCAATGAAAGTTAAACTACAAATTTTTGAGTCTTACACAAAAGAAAACGCGCCAACCAACTGCTCTATTCATATTTTCCCTCCGAGATAAGACGGCTAAGGAAACTGTGATTTGCTAGGACAAAAAAATTTTATTTTATTTTATTTTATTGAATGTTTCCACAAGCAAAAAACAGACAAATGTAATACAAAATATAAAATAAGATGTAATAAGAATTACAAATATAATTAGATAAAACTAATTAATAAAAAATTTAAAAATTATTAAAAATTAGACTAGATAAGAAAATAAGAAAACTTTTTTTGGTTTAAAGTATGTTTTGAAATTGAAGTAATTGAGCCCAATAAGTTAATTAAAGATAGTAAGGGGAAACAAAAAGTTGGAGTTAATCAGTTAGTAAAAAATTCTGATAGGGATGCTTTAACTTCTTGATGAGTTGTGCAATTTTAAATTTGGTTGGGAACCTTGGAGTAAAGTTCAGCGACTTTGATAGTAAAAAAAATTCTCCTTGTTGATGTTTTACAGTGAGGGATTTTAATTTTTTCAACAGGACCTCTGGTTATATGCGTTATAGAAGTGTTAATAGTGAAATTACAGAGAAATAAATCTTTTTTTATTTTATCAAAAAGCAACAAATCATAGGAAAGACGGCGATGTTCAAGTGCGTACAAATCAAGTGCTATTAGACGTGAAATGTAATCAGGAGTTTGACAATTTGAAAATTTTGACCTGAGTGAATAATCTCAAAAAAAATCATCCTTGTTGCAAGTGGTTGCACTCTTTCGATTCTTGCAGTTTCCGTGATTCCGGTAGGATTGTACAAATGGGAAGCAAAATCAAGAATTGGGAGAACATAAGCTTTATACATTTGTAGAAGAAAACTACTGTCATTAGAAACAACAGCTTTAAACAATACAAAGATACATGCTTTAGCCTTTTAAATCAAATTTTCAATATGATAAGCGAATTTTTGATTTGGACAACTAAAAAGACCCAAGTCACGAACAGGTTCAAAAGAAGACGTGATTTCTTCGCCGTTATAATAATAGGTCTAATATTTGCGAGTAAAGAGATGAATAACTTGACATTTGGTGATTGAAAGATCGAGCTTATTGATTGTGCACCAAGTTTCAAGTTTGTCAATGAAAGTTTGAAGATAAGCTTTTCGGGGATTACCAGATATTTTTAAATCGTCAGCATACATACCGACTTCAACCCGAATTACAAAAACTTGGAAGATCAGAAACAAAGAAAAGAAATAAAAGAGGGCCAATACAAATGGAGTTGCAACTAAAAAAGAAATAGAAAATTTGAAATTTGAAATTTTAATTAAAAAGAAACCTTGATCAGAATGTTGTTGTTGAGATGTAGCTGGTGGATAATGTCGTGAAGATGCAGCTAAAGCAAAATCTATAAAATGAGAATAGTAAATGAAAAAAACCCTTGAGAAAAGAAAAACAAACATTGTAAAGGTGCAGACTGATCAAACATACCATCTTGATATAGCAAAGGTGAAAGTGGATGTACTGGTAATCGTGGAGTTGAAAAATAAAAGCTGGATTATATTTTTAAAAAACATTTGAAAACCAAACCTTCAACAGCTGCTGTCATTACATCAATTGTTTGTAATACTTGTTGATTCACAATATTGGTGGCATGAGGAATTAGTCGATTTTTGTCATCTAAACCAATAGTTTCAGGCCGAACATATACTTTGATATCTTGACGTCTTCTTACACGACTCAATACAATTGCCCCATGAGCAAAGCATGAAGATGTTAAAATTAGACCGATTCTTCCAATTATTTGCCCTTGACTCTTGTTAATGGTAATGACTAAAGCTGGTCGTAGCGGCAACTGAAATCTCGAAAATTCTGGTCAATCTTCATCCGGTTCAGGTGTAAATCTATTTTTCTCTGATAGAATTACAATTAAATTAGATGATCATGATGATGATTTTTATTAAAAGAATGTATAAAAAATTCAAATAATGTTGTTTTTATTAAATTTTTCTAAAGCAAAAAAGCGTTGAATGCATTAAAAAAAATTGATTCAATGAAAGTTAAACTATAAATTTTGGAGTCTTAGTCTTACTACACACAAATTAGGAATGAGAAAACCGACCGACACGGCAGACCTGAAAAGAAAGTGACAAAAAAGAATGCTCATTTGCGCGCATGCATTCCATGCAGGGTTGCACGAAAGTTTCGTTTCGCGGCTGTTTCGTAGTTTCGTTTTTGCGAAACAGATATCAAAAAAATTTTTCTGATAATTTTTGATAACGGGGATTAATAATATACCCAAAAACCAACCCAGAACCAAAATATTTATTTTTTTAGCAAAAATTTGCATACCTCTTTCGCAAAAAGCGGCATAACATCAAAGGAAATTTTTGAAAAATCGCGAAAGAGGTATGCAAATTTTTGTTAAAAAAATAAATATTTTGGTTCTGGGTTGGTTTTTGGGTATATTATTAATCCCCGTTATCAAAAATTATCAGAAAAATTTTTTGATATCTGTTTCGCAAAAACGAAACTACGAAACAGCCGCGAAACGAAACTTTCGTGCAACCCTGATTCCATGTATGCAACTTCTCCAGAAGCTTCCATATGGTTATTTTTACTGTTTTCTGTTAAAATACATTTATTTGGTTAGGAAAATAATAATGACACGAGCTTTTAGCGTTTAATTATCACTATCATCGCTACCATATCCCCCCGTTCGGCTCGTTCATCATCCAATAATTGAAAAACTTGATCCATCTTTGCCTTCCATTCTGCTGTTTCTAATCGTTTAATATTGTTAACCGAATAAAGATTTGCTAATGAAATGGCATCTGGATGCTTGAGTGCTGGTACTCTCGGTTGGTAAAAAACTTGCATCACCAGGTAATATTTGAAGATCGAGGATGATATCATGCACAATTTCAACACGATCAAGTTGAGTAGGAACAAATTCTGGGGATTTTAAAAGCTCCCATTATTTTTTATAATATAATTATATATTAAACTCTTACAAATTCAGCAGGAGCATCAATAAGTTCTTATTATTAAAAAAAAAAATGTATAAAAAATTCAAATAATATTGTTTTTATTAAATTTTTTTCTAAAGCAAAAAAGCGTTGAATGCATTAAAAAAATTGATAAATAAAAGTTAAACTACAAACTTTTTAGTCTTACACACAAGAAAACGCGCCAACCAACTGCTCTATCCATATTTAGAGATGTGAGTAGTGATGCTCTGACTTGCTACCCATTAATGACCTCTTTTTCGTAATCCCTCTTTTTTGAGTCCAAAAGACTATTGGGCTATATTTTTGTGGTAAAATATTACTCTGGTAAAATATTACTCTGTTAAAATATTACTCTGGTAAAATATTACTCTGGTAAAATATTACTCTGGTAAACTGACAAAAATCTGACCTACTTTTTATTTTTCACGTGAGACATGACTGATAAGGATTTTTTAAGTTGAACTCGAATATCCCATTGGATGCTTTATCAGAGGCCGTTATCACTAATTTTTTATCAGTAAATATTTTTTATCAATTTTTCGAGTCATACATGATTGATAAGGATTTTTCTCGGTGATTTCAAAAATCATAATCTCTTATCACCAATTCTTATCAGTAACTGATAATTTTATTAAATTGTCATGTGACGCATCTTTAATCATGATTTTTATCACTGATTACGAAAATCATAGTCTCTTATCACCAATTCTTATCAGTAACTGATAATTTTATTAAATTGTCATGTGACGCATCTTTAATCATGATTTTTATCACTGATTACGAAAATCATAGTCTCTTATCACTAAACCCTTATCAGCAAATTCTTATCACTAAATTCTTATCAGTAAATTTTAAAATTCTGCCCGCAAATATGATGCAATAAGGAGCTTGATTTTTCACGCTTATCATTTATGCCCTCAGGCGATGATCTTATCAGTAAATATTTTTTTCTCACAAAATCAAATTCTAAGCTTAAGGGGATTATTTTTATCATTAATAATCTTTTATAAGTCTCTTATCACTAAAATATTTTTTGCAAAAAAGTTGGCATCGAAATTATCAATCTCGCTTAATTTGTTTTTTTTATCACTAGCTCAAATTTTTTTTCTTATCACGAGTTCATCAGCAGCAATATTCATGCTTAATTAATTTTTTTAAAATAAATGCTAATCTAAATTTCGCGCGCCAAAATCTCGCGTCCTTTTGGTGTGGATTTCGAAATCTTTTCTTGACAAATCTGTATTGTTTACTTTTCCCGTTTTCTTTTCTTGGCAATCTTTTGCTGACAGGTCTCATTTGGTTTACTGGCAAGTCTCGCGCATTTCTTTTTCTGGCAAGATTTTTTTTGGGCAAATTTTCTTTTCCTTAAAAATGTGTCGCATCGTGGTCTATGTTTTTTTCTGTCTCGATCAAAAACTCACTGCGCAGATCCAAGTGTGCCAGTCATGCGGCAACAAAAAGAATAGCGACTAAAAAAAGCCAATCATGGCAAGAGAGAAATAAATCGCGGCAAAAAAACTCACTGCCAGTCTTGACAAATGCGGCAAAAAAAAAGAATAGTGACAAATAAAAGTGACTCGATGCCAACGTGATCGTTCAAAAAGGGACCAAAAAAATAGCTGAATAAAAAAGAGACATCAAAAATTGTTTCAGTTATATATTTATTTATCGCATCATTAAAAATCATAAAATAAATTGGCTATAATAACAGTAAAAATTTAAAAAAATAGAGAGAAATTTTCACACTGACGCACATATTTTCTCGAAAAATAATTAAAAAGGCGAACACACAAGGACGAAACACACACGCACGCACGCTCGCACACGCACGCACGGGGATTTTTATAAAAAAAACCAGAAAAAAACAAGAAAAAAACCAAAAAAAAACAAGAAAAAAACCAAAAAAATACACGTTTTACACGCTTAAGCATATACGAAAGTGAAAAATTATTTGGGAATTTTTTAGGAATTTTTTAAGAATCGCCGATTTCCTTTGATCTTTGCCGACAAAACCACTTGAGATTTTCGCAAAACCACTTGAGATTTCGCCGATTTCCTTTGATCTTTGCCGACAAATCATGGGGGGAGAGAGAGAAAATTGAGGGGAGAGATTTTTTGAAGGGAGAATTTTTTGGGGGAGGATTTTGAGAGAACACTTTTCTTTCACGTAGTTTTCTTTAAGTGGGATTTGATGCGGTTTTTTAAAAATTTTCTTTTTTTCTCTAACCGGTTAAGAAATAGTATTGCCGCGTCATTGGTCTAAACATGAGTTTTGCATAAGACTCCAATAGTTTTCGGTTTTATTACCCAATATTTTGGTTTTATTACCCATATTTTTTGAAAATGGAATCGCGTCATCGTCATTATCATGTCGTATCGGATGAAATTCCTCCAGCGCTTCGACCTTTTATGGCTGCTTTTATGAGTTATTTTCTTCAAGAAAGTGTTGATAGAAATAGACATTTGCGTACAAAATCGAATAAGGGCTTGCTTTGGAGATTAGCTCATTTTCTTGGTTATATTGATAAAGACGTGAAATATTATCAGTTTATAACAACTTGTTTTGACGCTTTTCCAAATGCAGTTATTCGCGATTATGTCACAAATGAAAATGGAGCTACTATGACGTCTCTTGAGCAATTTAAAGTGTTTGCCCAAATTTTAGCTGCTAAAGAAATCAAAGCTGATGTTTATTTATATCAACAAGGTCATCGAGAACGCCTTTGGAAAACAAATGAACACGAAATTTCAAAATCTCTGATTCCAGTTATTCGTCTTCTTGATGGAAGATTATCTGCTACTTCAATTAATAATCGCTTCAGTTTTGATTTAAAAAATAGAATTCTAAGAACTGAAACCCAAAAAGTCCGCAGAGAAAAAAGAATTGCCCAATGCAAAGCTTATCATTCAAAGCTCTTTGATGCTCTTAATCATATAAAGTAAAGTTAAAAGTTGGCCTTTAAGAGGCTAGCATTTTTTATTCATATTTCATTGTTTTCACTTTTTTGTAATTTTAATTGTATTCGTAATAAATAATAAAGATTTCGAAATAAAAATTTGTTCTCTGATTCTCTAACGTACTCTAAATTCTAGTTATCTCTCACAAATTTTCCAAACTCGTCCAATGTTGAAGTTTTCATTTGAGAAGAAGACGAGGTTTTTTTTTTGTGCAAATTAATCATGGAAAATTTGGAGATTTTTGATCACGAAGATATATCTTTTCATCATCCATGCAACATTATTATATCAGGTTCGACTGGATCTGGAAAATCAACTTTGTTGGCAAAAATTATTAAGCATAGAAACGAATTATTTTATCCAAAACCTTTAGATTTGTTAGTTGCATACGGGCAAAATAGTAAGTTAATCGAGCAACTTCAAGAAGAAGGAGTAAAAACCTGTAAAGGATTGCCAGATTTTGAAATAATTGATGAGCAATTAGAAAAGCCTTCTCTTGTCATTTTTGATGATCTCATGGACGCAGATCCAAATTACTTAAATACGTTATTTTTAAAAAAAGGAAATAATAATAAAACATCGATTATTTTTGTCGTGCAAAGTTTATTTCATGCAAAGCTTCGATTATTAAAAACAAATTCACAATATATTTTACTATTAAAAAGTCCAAATCAGACATTAAATATTCGCACATTTTTCTCACAAATATATGGGAATAAGTTTAAAGAAGCATTAAAAGCTTATTCAGATTGTGTGGAAAAGAATCCAATAGGAAGTTATCTTAGAATTTCGCTTCATCCTAGAACTAAATCACTTTTTCGACTTGTCACTGGAATTTTACCCGAAGAACTCTTTATTTATTACAAAATATAATGTTAAAAATATTAAAAAAGTTTGCAAGAATAAATTCAATTTTGAGTTTAACAAATGCATGTGAAGAAGAAATGCGGCTAATTCTCCAAGTTTTTTACTTTTATTATAGCAAAAGATATCAAGTTTCAGCACGACTTGCAATTTCATTGGACGATGAGAAAGAAAATATTATTAGTTTTGCACGGTCAAGAAATTTATCCACTATAACAAAAAATTCAGAATACTTAAAGCCAAAAACTGTAAGATTACTTTGTAAATGGGCTCTCAAAATAAATATTTTTGATCAGGGATTAAGTCATATAGAAAATAAAGAAAAGATACGGAAAAAAACATCTGCTAGCAATTCAACATGGAAGACAAATAAAAAACAAACTGATGCCCAAAAAACGACTGAAACAATTTTAAATTGGAAATTTATTGATGACTAAAACCCCATCAAATCCTAATTAAAGAAACCTATGTGAAAGAAAAGTGTTCTCTCAAAATCCTCCCCCAAAAAATTTCTCCCTTCAAAAAATCTCTCCCCTCAATTTTCTCTCTCTCCCCCCCCTGATTTGTCGGCAAAGATCAAAGGAAATCGGCGAAATCTCAAGTGGTTTCGCGAAAATCTCAAGTGGTTTTGTCGGCAAAGATCAAAGGAAATCGGCGATTCTTGAAAAATTCCCGAAAAATTCTTAAAAAATTCCTAAAAAATTCCAAAATAATTTTTCACTTTCGTATATGCTTAAGCGTGTAAAACGTGTATTTTTTTGGTTTTTTTCTTGTTTTTTTCTTGTTTTTTGATAAAAATACAAAATCTCAAGTGGTTTTTTGAAATTGATGAGAACAAATTTGAGAAATATTTTGCTTCTGATTTAATAATCTCATATACTTTAAATTGATTTCTCTCTATTTTATTAAATTTTTACTGTTATTATAGCCAATTTATTTTATGATTTTTTATAATGCGAAAAATAAATAAATAATTGAAACAATTTTTGTGTCTCTTTTTTATTCAGCTATTTTTTTGCCCCTTTTTTAAAGATCACATTGGCAGCGAGTCATTTTTATTTGTCGCGATTCTTTTTTTGTCAAGACTGGCAGTGAGTTTTTTGCCTTGGTTTATTTCTCTCTTGCCATGACTGGCTTTTTATCTGTCGCGATTTCTTTCTCTCTTGCCGTGACTGGCAGGGAGTCACTTGGATTTGCGCAGTGAGTCTTTGATCGAGACAGAAAAAAACCTCGACCATGATGCGACACATTTTTAAGGAAAAGAAAATTTACCAAAAAAATCTTTCCAGAAAAAGAAATGCGCAAGACTTGTCAGAAAAAGAAATGCGCGAGACTTGCCAGCAAAAGAAGTGAGACTTGCCAGCAGTGTTGGCGGTCTTTCGGTCATCGGTCCGGTCATTCGGTCATTTCGGTCCGGTCCGGTCAGATTTTTCGGTCGACCGTGACCGGTGACCGAAAAATTTCGGTCCGGTCCGGTCGACCGTGACCGAAGACCGAAATTTTTCGGTCCGGTCAAAAATTTTTCGGTCCGGTCAGAAATTTTTCACTGATTTATCAATGAATTGTCATAAAAATCGCTTAAATTATGCATCTATTGATGAAATTACGATAAAAAATGAACATATTTTGGGAAAAACTGCGGAAAAAATTGAAACTGAGAAAAAAGTATCAGACCGATGACCGAAAAATTTCGGTCGGGTCCGGTCGACCGTGACCGAAGACCGGAAAATTTCAGTCCGGTCCGGTCGACCGTGACCGTTGACCGAAATTTTTCGGTCCGGTCACGGTCGACCGAGACCGAAGACCGGAAAATTTCGGTTGACCGCCAACACTGCTTGCCAGCATAAGATTGCCAAGAAAAGGAGCGAGAAAAGTAAACAATACAAATTTGTCAAGAAAAGATTTCGAAATCCACACCAAAAGGACGCGAGATTTTGGCGCGCGAAATTTAGATTAGCATTTATTTTAAAAAAATTAATTAAGCATGAATATTGCTGCTGATGAACTCGTGATAAGAAAAAAAATTTGAGCTAGTGATAAAAAAAACAAATTAAGCGAGATTGATAATTTCGATGCCAACTTTTTTGCAAAAAATATTTTAGTGATAAGAGACTTATAAGAGATTATTAATGATAAAAATAATCCCCTTAAGCTTAGAATTTGATTTTGTGAGAAAAAAATATTTACTGATAAGATCATCGCCTGAGGGCATAAATGATAAGCGTGAAAAATCAAGCTCCTTATTGCATCATATTTGCGGGCAGAATTTTAAAATTTACTGATAAGAATTTAGTGATAAGAATTTGCTGATAAGGGTTTAGTGATAAGAGACTATGATTTTCGTAATCAGTGATAAAAATCATGATTAAAGATGCGTCACATGACAATTTAATAAAATTATCAGTTACTGATAAGAATTGGTGATAAGAGACTATGATTTTCGTAATCAGTGATAAAAATCATGATTAAAGATGCGTCACATGACAATTTAATAAAATTATCAGTTACTGATAAGAATTGGTGATAAGAGATTATGATTTTTGAAATCACCGAGAAAAATCCTTATCAATCATGTATGACTCGAAAAATTGATAAAAAATATTTACTGATAAAAAATTAGTGATAACGGCCTCTGATAAAGCATCCAATGGGATATTCGAGTTCAACTTAAAAAATCCTTATCAGTCATGTCTCACGTGAAAAATAAAAAGTAGGTCAGATTTTTGTCAGTTTACCAGAGTAATATTTTACCAGAGTAATATTTTACCAGTAATATTTTACCAGTAATATTTTACCAGAGTAATATTTCACCACTAAAAATATAGCCCAATAGTCTTTTGGACTCAAAAAAGAGGGGTTACGAAAAAGAGGTCATTAATGGGTACCAAGTCAGAGCATCACTACTGATGTGCACCATTTTTTTAAAGTTTCGCAAAAAATATAATTTTGGTACCATAATTTGCAGAATGTTTTTACGATTAATAATTGATAATAAAATTTATTAATTTTGGTTCTGATAAAAAAGATACCGTAGAAAGAAAAAATGAAAATAACGTAATTTTTTCGGCCGATTTTTGCCGGAGTCCATTGGCGTTTGTTTTTTATGCCTATCAGATGCATAATTTTTCACTGCGTCCGATAAAATAAAAAAAAAGTCCGCCGAATTGCGCCGAAAAATTTTACTGTAGAAAAACATAAAGTCGCATATTTCGTGTGGACCATATTTGCCCTCCGAGAAAATTTGAATGTTTTTTTTTCCATTTCCCAAAAATCTGTGGGGTCCGGACGATTTGGGTAAAATCTGTTCGTGCGTTCCTCTTGAAAAGGGGTCCAAAGAGAAGAATAATAAAATTGATTTTGCGCCACATCCCCCCCCCCCCCAAAAAATGTCTTGCTTTTTAAACTTTTTTTAATTTTCCCATAAACTTTTAGTCTATTTTTCATTTCTATTTTCCATCACACAGTTTTGCTGGCAATAAATCAAATGAAAAACGCTGTTCCACAAAATTTCTCTTTTCGGCCATCTTTTACAAATTATATTTTTAAGAATTTTAAAGCCAAACTTGTCTCAAAATTATGTCGGACATGCAAATTTTTTTATCAAAATTTTCGTCTAACTTGTGCCAGGAATATTCGATTCAGTAAACATGAAATTCAAATTAATCGAACTGGTCGAGAATGGCAATATGTAAAAAATACAAAAAAATTTATTGAAAGTTATTTTTGCATAAATCATCAATTATATATAAGACGCGGAAATATAAAATGTTTTAAACCCCCTTTTGAAAATAGCATTTTTTGAAAATCTGTTTCAGCCCATTTTCACCCTGAGATTTTGAGCTTTTTGTAAAATAAATGTCATCACTTTTTCTCAAACAAGGTTTTATGCAAATTGTTTAAAAGCGTTACGACACTTTTTTTCATACGGGGTTTTCGAGAAATTTGGTGATTTCTTCTCACTGTTTTTTTCACTCATCGATTTTTCGATTTTGATGAAAATAATCTCCGACCTTTTTGTAAAAATTGGAAATGCGTAGAATAATCACAAACCCCTGATTTTTAAGAAAAATGTCATGGCTGGGAACACTTTTCACATTTTCGTGATTTTTCAATGTCACTTTTGGTCAAACAGTGTTTTTCAATAATTTTGTTTTTTTGACTCAACTTTTTCACTCTGAGTGAAATCTCACTTTTTTCACTCTGAGTGAAATCTCACTTTTTTCACTCTGAGTGAAATTTCACTTTTTTCACTCTGAGTGAAATATCACACTTGCTCACTTAATTGCCCCAAAAAGGAATCGAACCCAAGCTTGTACGTCAGCCCAACGCTTTAACCACTATACCACAGGTGCAACAAAATACAGTGCTCAAAAATGAATGACCTTCGTTTCCTTTTCGAAAGCGGGAATGATGATGATGCATTTTTGAGCACTATGTTCTGTTGCACCTGTGGTATAGTGGTTAAGGCGTTGGGCTGACGTACAAGCTTGGGTTCGATTCCTTTTTGAGGCAATTAAGTGAGGAGGTGTGATATTTCACTCAGAGTGAAAAAAGTGAGATTTCACTCAGAGTGAAAAAAGTGAGATTTCACTCAGAGTGAAAAAAGTGAGATTTCACTCAGAGTGAAAAAAGTGAGTCAAAAAACAAAATTATTGAAAAAAACTGTTTGACCGAAAGTCACATTGAAAAATCACGAAAATGCGAAAATTCTCCACACTTTTTATGGACTATTTTTGACTTTTTATAATTATTAAAAAATCGAAGGGTAAAAACAAAATTTGAGAGAAAATGAGTAAATTCCTTGAAAACTCTGAATGAGAAAAATCAGTGAAACGGTTTTACACAAATGGTTGATTTCTCCGTGTGAGAAAAGTGAGCGGGACAGATTTACTAAATTACCCAAAAACACTGTATGAGAAAAACTGATGAGATGAATTTTCATCAACTGCTGATTTCTCTGTATGAGAAAAGTCGTTGTGATAGATTTTCAAAAAACTGAATTTTTTCAAAAAAATGGCATTTTTGTTTTTTGCAGCTATTTTTGGAAGTAGTGATCACTTCCCGTCCCGTTCCCGCCGGGAATCCCGGCGGGAACGGGAACGGGATTCCCGTGTTTCCCGTCCCGTGCCGATTTTCAAAAAACGGGAATCCCGTATTCCCGTTCCCGTGTCCATTTTCATAAAACGGGAATACCATATATAGCTTGAGTTGCAAAATATTGTTTCTTAACAGCTTCAAGCTTTGATTAATCTGAAAGCTTTTCTTCTGATGCTACTTTATTATATGGAAACAAACAAAACAAATAGATTATCTGCAGATTCTGCTCAAAAATTACTTAAAATTTTTGGATATTACATATTACAAATTTCCGACGGGAATCACGGGAACGGGAACGGGATTCCCGTGATTCCCGTCCCGTGTCCATTTTCAAAAAACGGGAATTCCCGTTTCCCGGGTTTTACCGAAAACGGAACGGGAAGTGATCACTATTTGGAAGGTGGTTTAAAATATTTTATATTTCCGCGTCTTATATTACTTCAATTAATTGTAACGAAAAAATTCTACAATTCTTTGGCAAATTTGTTTATTCTTCTGCATATTTTATTGTTTTTAAAGATTCAAGAAATTTATCCTTTGAAATTTTTAAACACCTTTCAAAAAATGCAGATACTATATATTTAATTCGAACAGATTTTGTATATCCTTCTGTAAAAATTGTTCCAGCTGAAGATCTAATCCGTCATGCTCCATTTTTATATTATTCTATTTTTTTCTAGAATCTATTTTTTGTTAAAGGGAGTTTTCGGGGATAAACAAAGTCTTTTTTCATTGTATCGCACGGGTTCTCTTAGCACGAAAATATGTCAAAAATCTTTAAAATAGTGAATATTACTAAATTTTGACTGTTTTTTCTGTTTTTACGATTAAAATTAACCCTAAAACATGTGCCCCCAAAAAAAAGAAACAATCCAGGAAAATACGAAATTTGAATATTTTATTGATTACTCACACATTTTTGACAACCATTAAATATTCTCAAAAAAAGTTTATATAAATCATACTTTTTTTATGCTAGGCTTAATTTTAATCGTAAAAACAGAAAAAATAGTCTAAATTTAGTAATATTCACTATTTTAAAGATTTTGGCATATTTTCGTGCTAAGAGAACCCGTGCAGAATGGAATGAAAAAACTTTGTCTATCCCCAAAAACTCCCTTTTAAATTAATTTTTAGAGCACAAGATTGCTGTCCTGTAACGAATAAAACAACAAAAATATTACAAACAATGAAACGCAAAAAATCTTTTTTAAGATTTTCTTCCAATTTTACCAATGGAATTGAGACAAAAAATTTTGAGTTTGAATAATAATTATCTTATTTTGAATAATTAAAGTTTATTATTATTTTTGATTTGATTATCGTAAAATTATTAATAAAATTTAAAATTTTTAGACGCATCTATTTTCAGTGTTTAAAAATTACTGTATTTGTATCTTTTTTTGTTGCAATATCAACCATTTAATTTATCTTTTTTTTATTATTTTATTTTTAAAAAAACAGAATAAGATAAGATAAGATAAGATTTATACATTTCGACAACTATTGCTAGAAGTGAAATGAAGCAAAACACAAAAAAAAAATAAATACAAAACAAAACAAAAATAAAATACAAAAATTACAGTATACAAAACAAAAATTAAGAATAATAATTTTCAACTTGGTTGCTTGATAAATATTGTTTGAATTGTTTCTTATTGATAAATATAGAGATGTTGACATTTTTGATGTTGTTTAATAAGTGCCAAGTTCTAATTGAGAAGTGGCTGAGTCTGTATTTGTTGGTCAGTTTTTCTTTTGTTGAATATACTTTTTTGAATCTGGTATCATAAGTTGGATTGAATAGAAGAGAAGAATCATTTGGAATATTTGTATGAAGATATTCAAAAGCAGTCTCGAGATCAATAATATTTCTTCTTTCGTGAAGAGATTTCAGATTGTATTTTTTCAGTCGAGAAGGATACGGTGGAATAATACCAAATTTATTTTGACGTCGATACAGTATTCTTGTGAAGAGTTTTTGAGGTCTTTCCAAATAATTTGCAATAGTTTTTTGTTGAATATTGAAGAGTTGAGTGCCGTATTCCAATATTGGTCGAACATAAACATTGAACAGAAATATCATTACATCTTCGGATGAAATAAAGACACGTTTAATAATAGTAAACATTGAAGCCATAGCCGAACTAACAATTTTTTTGATATGAGTATGAGGTTGAAGATTATTGTGGAGCATAATTCCAAGATCACGAACGATGGGTACTGTAGAAATTTCAATATTATTGATAAAATATTTTGCGTCATCATTTTTTGGGCCATACTGCATATGAAATGTTTTTGATGTAGAAGTTGTCATTGAATTTTCAGAGGACCAATCAAATATTGCATTAATTGCATTTTGAATAATTGAAATATCAAAGCAATTTTCGTAATAAGCGAAATAAATTTTTAAATCATCAGCAAATAATAAGTGAAGAATTCCAGGTAAATTTGATAAAATGTCACTTAGTTCTGTAATAAATATAATAAATAAAACTGGACCAAGAACAGATCCTTGAGGGACACCACTTGTTGCATTAAATGTTTCAGAAAAAGTTTTGCCAACTTTGACTTTGAATTTTCGGAATGATAAAAGTGTAATAATTAATTTTAATAAATTTCCAGTAATACCAGCTTTTTTGAGAGCGCGAATGAGGCGACTAATTGGAATTTTGTCGAATGCTTTCACCCAGTCGAAATAAATAACATCCACGGTCATTTTCTTTGAAACTGAAGAAATAATAAATTCTTGAAATGGAATAAGTTGTTTGATCGTTGATTTTTTTGATCGAAATCCATATTGCTGTTTCGGGAGATAATTTTTATATTCGAGAAATTGAATCAAGACAGCTTTAATACATCTTTCCATGGTTTTTAAGATATCAGAAGTACCCGAGATTGGACGAAAATTGTCAACAATTAATGGTTTTGGAGTTTTTGGAATCGGTGTAATATATGAAAACAAAAATAACTTTGGAACATCATCAGGTGATTCCATAATACAATTATAAAAAATTTTAAATGGCTTACATAGAGATAAGTTGCATTGATTTAAAACATATCCAGGAATATTGTCGACACCTTTATCATTTTTGTTTGAACACTTTTTGAGCATTTTTGAAATTTCATATTCATTAAAAGTAATATAATAAATTTCTTTAATAAAAAAATGTGTTATTAATTTGACTTGTCTTTTTCGCAAGTATATGAATATCCGTCCTTCTACAGTACTACCCCGGGGTATAAAAAAGGGGGTAGTACTTTAGAAAGAAATATTTATTTTTGAAAATTTATATTGTATTGGGGTAAAAAAATATGGGGGATCTGAATATGGTAATTTTTTGTAGAATATTTCACACACATAGTTTGGCACAAAAAATGTTGCTCATAACATTTATTCTAATGTTAGTCTCGGTAATGGCTGTACCCCCCGGGCAGTGTTGGCGGTCTTTCGGTCATCGGTCCGGTCATTCGGTCATTTCGGTCCGGTCCGGTCAGATTTTTCGGTCGACCGTGACCGGTGACCGAAAAATTTCGGTCCGGTCCGGTCGACCGTGACCGAAGACCGAAATTTTTCGGTCCGGTCAAAAATTTTTCGGTCCGGTCAGAAATTTTTCACTGATTTATCAATGAATTGTCATAAAAATCGCTTAAATTATGCATCTATTGATGAAATTACGATAAAAAATGAACATATTTTGGGAAAAACTGCGGAAAAAATTGAAACTGAGAAAAAAGTATCAGACCGATGACCGAAAAATTTCGGTCGGGTCCGGTCGACCGTGACCGAAGACCGGAAAATTTCAGTCCGGTCCGGTCGACCGTGACCGTTGACCGAAATTTTTCGGTCCGGTCACGGTCGACCGAGACCGAAGACCGGAAAATTTCGGTTGACCGCCAACACTGCCCCCGGGGGATTACGGTTAGGGAGGTGAAGGGGGGGGGGGGTAGGGTTGTTCATTTCCCGGGAAACCGTAAAAATAAAAATTTTTGTTTTTATACAAATCAGAAACAGAAATTTTTATATTATTTTTGGAAATAAAACTCATTTTCCGCAAAAATTTGGAAATTCCACGGGTAATTGCCGGGAAATGATCAACCCTAGGGGAGGGGGGGGGGCTTTTCCCCTTAAAAAGGGGTGCTATAAAATGATATTTACTGTAGCCTTTATTAAGATTTTCTTGTAATTTATTTTGTAAGTCCGTCTTTTTTATTGTGCTAAATTATTTGTCCTTGCTTTTGCTTCTTTCTTTCGGAAGTTTTAATTTCTGAACTTTTATGATTTTTTTTTCTATTTTCTTTGTGTCTTTTTTTGGTGAAAAAGATGAGGCGCCAATTTTAGTGCCAGTCTGGACGTACTTGCGCAAGCTTTCTTCTTTCCAATCGCTCTCTATGGCTCGGTTCTCTCTCTTTTTTTTGGCTTTTCTCTAAAATTATGGCCAGGGAGAGAGACAGTTTGCGCGGGCAGCCATCGATCTGAAAGTGCCTACACCTAGCCGCAGAAAATACCGGGTTAGGCGGAGCATGATCTGTCAACAGCGTTTGGTTGTGTTGACCCTTTAAAAGAAGACCCAGTTCAGCGAAACTTCGTCAGTTGAGTGCAGTCAGTCAGTGGTTAAAATAAATTTAAAAGGAACAAAAAATTGTTTGTTTTGTTTAAAAATACCTTATCACTTTTTATTATTGCAATCAATATTGACTGATTTCTTTTAACTGCTTTAAAGTTTTTTTTCAAACAAAACGTTTGCATTTTTTCTGCAGTAAAATTTTTTGAATATTTTATAATTTATTTAAAATAAAATCCAGCCAAATCTGTTAGAATTGGCTTTTTAAAAAATTTTTAGATTTATTTTAATTTACATGCATATAAAAAATTTCAAAAGTTGATTTAATTACTCAATCCATTGCCATTATTTTGGAACTTTTGAACATTAAAGTGTTGATTGCAACACTAAGCATGGCCACCCGATATGTATATGCTATTGCTGATACTGTAGAATTTTGTTTGGTGGATGAAGCTGGAACAATTCCACTTATTGTTATGGCTTCATTTGTTGCTGAACTACAAACTTAAAAAATTAGTTTTGATTGGTGATACGAAACAGCATGATAGATTTGATATTACCATGCCCGATTAAATGAATAATTTTGGATATGAATCTGTCCTTCAGGCGGCTAAACAAAAGTCGATGAAATTGAGACAAAAAAATTTTAGTTTCAAAAATACTTATTACGAAATGATATATGTGCATTAATTATTTTTGATTTGATTACTGTAGTAAAATTTTGTACATACCTTTTTTCGATATTCAAAGATTACTGTATTTTTGTGTCACATTTAATTTATCTTTTTTTCCATTATTTTATTTAAAAAACAGATTAAAATAAAATTCTTTAATAAAAAATAAAAAATGTTTTTTTAAATTTAACATGTTTTTGCGATTTCGAAAAAAAGACGGTATTTTATCTTTGATTAAATCAAAATTAATTAATTAATAGCGTTATTTTTTCAAATCCATCTCTCAAAAAGATAATTAATGAGTCCGAAAACTTTTATCGGGGAACAACAATGTATGATTACACATTTTTTTAACCCCAAACATATGAAACTAAACTCTATAACAAAATTTTGCGGAAACTCTAAATTTTACCACATTTTTGTTGTTTTTGAGTCTTTTATAAAAATGTAAGATGATTCTGATAGCAGAATCAGCTTGACATGTTTCAGCATTTTCGAAAATTTTAATTTTTGGTGTATTCGCAGCAAAAATCATACCCGTAAACTTATAATCACTATCAGCATTAAGTCGATCCCTTATCACTTTTTATTATTGCAATCAATATTGACTGATTTCTTTTAACTGCTTTAAAGTTTTTTTTCAAACAAAACGTTTGCATTTTTTTTCTGCAGTAAAATTTTTTGAATATTTTATAATTTATTTAAAATAAAATCCAGCCAAATCTATTAGAATTGGTTTTTTAAAAATATTTTTAGATTGATATTAATTTACATACAAGGGACAATTATTTCGTTGTTGCCGATAAAATCAAAAACGATGGAGTTGAATCAATAAATCATTAGTTATTTATTGCTTCAAGTGTTGTTTTAGCTGCAAAATGCAAGCGTGATGTTGCTATGTCCAAAAGTGCAGGCATAATAAAACATGAATTTAAACGTTTAAAAAAAACGTAAAACAATCATCGAATTCCAAATTTTAATGTTTAAACTACAGCCTAAATAATTAGTATTTTTAAATAAATTTTTGTTAAAAAATCTTATACAGTAATAAGTAATTTGTGGTAAAGTGGTAAAAGTGGTAAAATTTACCACAAATTACTAATTACTGTAAAAAATTGAGCTATCGATATTTTGACATTTTTTTAATCATATTACAATATATTGTGGTTATTTGGGTAAGAAATGCATTAAAAGTAATTTTAGTAAGGGTTTTGACTATTTTACCACTTTACCACAAATTACTTTTTACTGTATAAGATTTTTTAACAAAAATTTATTTAAAAATACTAATTACTTATTACTCAACACTTTTGATACCATTTACAAGTCAAAACTTTAATATTTACACATTTTATTTAAAAAACGCTGCTAAACGCGGCAAAACGCAGCAAAACGCTGCCAAGTGTGATGAACTATTTGGCACCCATTGTACAAAAAGAAATTTCATTGTTACAAAATAAGTGATATTCCTTTCAATTCCATTGCATTCCTATTTCAATCCCTTAAAACTTTTTAATGGATCGAAATAGTAATGCATTTAAACCCAACAAAAATCTGAAAATCGAAATTTCGGTTTACTGTAGTTTCGAAAATTTTAATCTATTCATTAGATAGTTTATTGCATTTTATTTTTTTTTTATCTCAAAATTTAAAAATATAAGGGTTTTTTTTTCAAGCATCTCTTCAAGTTGTAAAAAATCGCTAAAAATCGACAAAAATTGAAAAAATGCCAATTTTTTACAACACCTCGGCCTGAAGAGATGCTTGGATGTAAAATCCTGAAATTTGTGATTTAAACTATATATGTGATGCATTATCTAATGGATACATAAAAATTTTTGAAACTACCGTATACCGAAATTTCGATTTTTGTTGCGAAATCACCGAAAATCGAAATTTGCCCAAATGCTGTAAAACTTATTTTACTATCAAAATCATCTTACACTTTTTAAAAAGTCAAAAAATCTGGTAAAATTTAGAGTTTCCGTAAACTTTTGTTACAGAGTTTATTTTTTTGACGCTCATGAAGAACGCTTTGCCACGACTACTTGCGTGATGTATTAATCATATAAAATTTTTGATTTTTGCTTACCATTTTTGTTACCAAAAACTGCTATTTATTTTAAAATGTAACGGCTTTTGTTAATAAAGAATATCCGCGGATTTTATGCAATAATTTTGCGTTTATTGTTTACAATTTTATTGTACGAGATTTTAAATATCTGATAAAAAATTGACAAATCTTTTTAGCATAATTTATTTATTTATAAAAAAACTTAAATATGCTTTGGAGTAAGTAATTTACAAGCTTTGTTTAGCGTATATATCTTTTTATTCTAGATCCAGATGATTTAAAATCATTCCTTAATCGACATACCAAAGATGAAAATGCTAAAATTGTTGTTATCACTGTTTGTTCCTTTATCAATTATATATCCTCAAACTTATGATACATATTATTTTTAGAGTGGTGGAACGGCTGTCCCATTAGAAAAGAATTGTGTTCGATATATTGAAAATTTTTCAAATGGTACTCGTGGTGCAATTTCTGCAGAGTATGGATAAGATATTCTTTTGTATAAAACTTGTTTATCCTTTTTTTGTAGAAAGTTTTTAGAAAATGGATACTTGGTTATATTCTTTCATCGAGCAAATTCTCTTCAACCTTATAGTCATCGATTTCCAGATTTATTTAATCGACTTAATGTTGATAGTGATAATAAGTTTACGGGTATGTGCAATTTTGCAATTTTAACATATATTATTTTTGTATTATTTTAGTAACAGATTATCCAAACTTGGGAGAAATGATTGAAAAAAAGCATAAATATACTGATCGAATTCTTATGTTACCTTTCAATACCTTTGATGATTACAAAAATGATTTGGAATATATTTGTCATGCTTGTGCAGGATATAAGAAGCGACTGTGCGTTTATCTTGCAGCAGCAGTATCAGATTTTTATATCGATGCTGAACAATTGGTATTTATACTTTACTTTCTAGCTACATATTTTTAAATCTAGTATTAAAATATGTGATTCTTTAGCCTGAACATAAAATTCAATCTGCTGATGGTGGCCTAAATCTTAAGCTTACAATTGCACCAAAAGTTTTGCGAAGAATTGTTAAAGATTTTGTTCCTGAAGCTTTTGTTGTTTCTTTTAAGGTATCATTTTTTTGATCAGTGGTAGATATCAGATATATACATATATCAATGTTTTTTACAGCTTGAAACAGATCCAAGTGTATTAGTTCAAAAATCAAATAAAGCCATCAAAGAATATGGCCATCAAATTGTTATTGCAAATATGCTTAAAACTCGTAAACGTCGTGTCACCTTTATTCGAGCAAATGAAGATCCATATCCCATTGATCTAGATTCTCCGGAATTCTCGGAAAAAGTTGATGTTGAAATTGAAGAACTTATTATTGAACGAATAAAAAAATTACATTCCAATTATTCTCATGTTTAACGATTTTAGTAATAATATTGTTGTACGGAGATATACTGTATTATTATTTATGTTAAAGATATTTAAAAGATTGTTTTTTATGTAGATGTGCCTTTTTTGAGATATAAGTTTAAACTTTTGAAATTGTGAATATAAATGTAGATTAAATAAATTATTGAACAATAGACTATATTGATATATATATATAATCTTTTCTAAGATTTATGAAAGCTTTGATAAATCTTAGAAAAAAATATTTTTGCTTCCAACAACCAATGTTTGGCATTGTGTTCAACGGTGCCATTAAAAAAACTTGTTTGATTTTTTTTTCGGCGGCATTTAAAATAACTTTTTTTTCTCCCCAACTTTTATTTCTTTAACTAACGTTGTATATAAATTATTATTACTATTTATTAATAACCCAAAACTTCTAAAAGAATGCAATCATTTAAAGCTGGAAAACTTGCATATTTAAAAAATGAAATTGATAGTTGTCCACTTGGATATCGACAACAACTTGAAGATATTATTAAAAATGAAACAAATATTTGGAGTAAAGTTGAAACATATTTTGTTTTAGTGTATGCAAAACAAGAGTTATGGGAAGTTATTAATTAGTAAGTTTTTAAAAAAAGCTATTAATAAAAGGTATTTAATGCTAACATTATTATAGTGTTAATGTTGCAATTAAAATGAATTTAAAGTTACCTGAAATTTCACTCTTTCGTCCTGCAGGTTGTTTTTCTGCTGAAGTAAGATATTATTATAGACAAATAAAATATATATAATATTTAAATTTAAGATGTGTCAAGAAAAAGTTAAAGAAGTTTTGGATACTTTTGCTTCTACAATAGATAAATTTGGAGAGAAAGATATTTTGGGACAATTAAATTATGCTATACAGTATATTATTAATAAGGTTTGTTAATGGATTTCTTCTATTAACGAATATTTATTTGTATATATTTTTTTAGGATACTCAACAACGTATTGCATTTTTCTCTAATCAAAAGAATAAAGAATATATTCAAATGTATGTTGATGGTAATATTAAAGCAGAACATAAGGAAGCTGTTGTACAAGCTGCAAAAACTTTTTTTTCATTTGTATGTTTTTTATTTTGATGTTATTTTAACGGCAATTATAATATTGTAGATCCCGGAATTTGTTAATACTGAAAATCTTGGAGCAAATCGACCATTTAGAGAACTTGAAGAAAATCTTGGTGATCTTCCAATTAGTTTATCTGCAGCTTCATTATCGGAATTTCCTCGCCCAGATGTTGTTATGCGGAGTATTGATGCTACAAGTGTAAATTTAAATTGCATTTATAAAATAATAATGTTAGTTTAGTTATCCCCAAGATCTGCAAGTGTTTCACCACCAATGGAAGCTGAAAAACCACCAGAAGATCTTAAACCTTCATTTACAGAAATTCGATTACCAACACCTGAACCAATGGATTTTGAAGAAACTAAACCCTCAGTTGCTACCCCAAAACCTCCAGCTCTTCCTTCTGTTGAAGCTAGTGGTGAAGAGGCATCACCATCATCTCCATCTAAGAAATCAATTGGTCGCCCCCGTTCAATTGAAACATCACCAAAGAAAATTTTGTCACCAAAAAAAGAACCAAGTACAGAAAGAAAGCCCCAAACAATTCAAGAACTTCCATCATCTCCACCAAAGAAACGAAAATCACAAACTCCAAGAAGATCTGAAAGTACAAGTACCATAAAAGAAGAGACTCCATCTTCACCCTTAACACCAAAAATTCGACCAACTCCACCCGTGCTTGTTCAACCAAAAACTGAATTAGCACCTCGTGAAGCACGTCGTCGAAAAACACAAATGTATACACCACCTGCTTCACCAGCTCCAAAAACTCCACATGTTGAAACTCCGGAAGATCCGACAAATTTTCGGGATGAAATTGTTTTAAGTTCTGATGTATCAAGGTAAAATATTTTTGTGTAATTTTGAATGTAAAATTTTAAGTTTTTTAGAGCTTCTTCACGTTTATCTGCATCCCTTCAACCTTCCGCTCTTTCATCCGCAGTTCCATCGGCTCGATCATCCGAAGAAAGAAGTAAAACAGATTCCCGTCAAAGTAATATCCCATTTACAAATAAACCACCAATAACAAAAACAAAAAGTCCCCAAACACAACTTTCAATTTCAAATGGTTTTTCAAAATTTTCAAAGCGTGCTACCACTGTTGCACCATATCAAGTTAGACGATCAGCAAAATTATCTAAATATGATGCAGGTTCTCAAACGGCATCTCCATTTAATATTGCAAATGGTGCAACATGGACAAGTGATAATTCTCATATAATGTCGGAAGCAATGGTAAAATTATGCAGTGAATCAAAAAGGGTAAATATTATTATTTTTATTATCAATGATTGATTTTATATATAAACATGCAAATATTATTTTAGCCATTTACTCGTAAACAAGCAGTTGGGCTAAACTTAAATTTAAATAAAAGAGATTTGGATAAACTTTATCCAACTTTATCTTCAACAAAATATTATCCATTGCAAAAATGTATTAATACATCAGCCAAAAATGTTGATTTACAAAATCCTCTTTGCTTTATTGATAAAAGATATCCAAAGATTGTAAAAAAGTTTGTTTACTCATAATTTTATCATTATCATTGTTTATCAGTGATATATCTTTTAGACCAATGGATGGCCATACAATTTCAAGTATAATTTCAAAAGATCAAAGTGTTGGAATACTTGAAATTGAAATGCTTTGGGCTTTAGCTGCTGCCGATAGTGTTGTGTCAAAGACAGATAAAAATCAAATTTCAGATATCAAAGAATTTTTGTATCAAGCAACCGAAAGTATTCAAAAAGCACGAGTTTTTGAAGAAGATAATATGTAAATTTTTTGTTTTTTTATAATAAATTTTGTTTTTTTTGGTTACTGTATTTTTTCTTTTTTCATTACTGTAGATTTTTGTGTACGCTAAATTTAAACTAAATCCGCGACAAAAAAAAATTTATTTCAAACACAAAAAAAATACGTAAAAAATGTAACAATAAAAATATGGTTTCAAAGTTTTAAAAAAAAGCGATTAAAAAAAGTTTTTTTTCAGAAACACTCAAAAAATTGGCATTCAAAATTTTTTCCTATTTGCAAAAAAAAAATAAAAAATTAAGAACGAAAAACTTAATGAGGCTATATATAAACCCAAAAACGCTTCCGCTGTCGGCTTAAATGGATCAATAATCCCTTGATTAATGGCTAAATTTCGGTAGACTTTTTTAACAAATTCACAATCAAGATTATCAATTTCTTTGATTACTGTAGCATTGCAATTTTTGATAAATTTTGTTAATTTTGATTGACAAACTGCTTTCAACATTTCGGCATTATTTTTAATTGCGGCATTTGTAAATTTGGAAATATTTTTTTCCGAAATTTGTGGCATTAATTTAAATTCAATTTCTTTCTAAAATATATTATTTTTAAACATTTTTAAATTATTTTATAAATACAAAAAACACTAACCTTTAAATCATTGATTTCATATTTATTTGAAAATTCAAGCATAAAAATTAAATCTTCAATTTTTGTTGGAAGTATTTCAGAAATTCCATAACAAAATTTGATAACATTTTCAAAAAGTTGATAATCACAATCAGTAATTTCAATAACGTTTTTATTATCAGTGTTTTGAGCTTCAATCATTTTTTTAAAAATCGGTGAAAAAGTTTCAAGAAAAATTTTATGAACCTAAAAAATATTACTGAAATTACTTGAAATATGTAAACAAAATAAAATTACCATAATTTGTTGATCTCCAATAACAATTTTCATATCTTTTTTATCACTGATAAATAATTTTTTGCTCAAAAAGCAATTTTTGTAGGTAAATGGTTGAACGGTGAAAGAAACATGGAAATTAATTACATAAATTTCAGATTTTATTTCCATTAATTTTTTATGCTCCAAAAGTTTAAAGCCTTTACTTTCAGAAGTTTCAAAAATAAATTCATCTGTTTTGCTATTAAATAATGTATCTGTTCTATACTTCAAATTCACTTTAACTTGATCATTTCCAGAAAAACAATTAAAATAAATCCAAACAGCTCCATTTTTATTTGGATTTAAAGAAAGCGAAAACCAAAGTTTGTCATAATTTTTTGCACAAAACATTTGAGTTTTAAAAATTTCATCATTTTTTAAAACACAAGATTTCAAAAAACTTGTGTTAAAATTCCATATCAGAACACTTCCAAAAAAATTCTAAAAAAGATTGTTCAATTAAATAAATTTTGTAAGTATTTACCGAAAGAAAAGTCTAAAAAATTAATACTCACATCGATAGAGGCAAACATTCTCTTTCTTCTTTTTTTTTTCAGGAGCAGCAAAAACTAAAACGACTTAATTTGATAGATAAACTAACTTTTTCTTTTTGCAAAGCACTAATATTAATTTTTTTAGATAACAAAGAACTTTTTTTGGGGGTGCTTGATTATTTTTTATGGGTATAATTTTATGGCTAAGGTCAAATAATAGAATTGTTTCTCATACGAATGTGGGCATATTTGCACTCACATTGCATACATACATATACGGATTTTAGGGGGATATTGTAAACATACGTGTAGAGGGGGTAAGTTAAACTCACCCCCCACCCACCCACAGCGGAGAAATTTTTCTTAAAAATTGGGCAAAGGAGGGAGTACGTTGATTTTCACCAAAAATTTTTTCTATATTTACCACATTATTAAAAAAATTGTTTCACTTTAAGGTGCAGTTGTAGACATTCTCTTAAATAATTTTTAACATTTTTAACAGGTCGTTCTAAAAGTTTTTCTTGGGGTCTCCCGGGGAAACGCTTTACCAATTGCAAAAAAGGAAAAAAAACTTGTGGAACGACCTTGTATTTGCTTTTTCAAAGTGAAATTATTTTATAAAAAGGGTATATCTTTTTTTACTGTTGGAGTAACAAGGATCAAAATTTTGTTGAATTGAGATTTGAAAAGCAGTCTGTTTTTGACTTGTGTCCAGCATACCGGGGTTGGTTACTACCTTTTTATGGGAGCAACTGATCAATGACCCATATATTTAGGAACAAAACCAAAAAATTTCTGGCTTTTTAATTCTAATTCATAACAGGCAGTAATGTGCCAGAGATTTTTTATCGACTCCGGCTCCTCGAAGTCACTGGAGTCAAAATTCAAAAAATTAATCCAATTTTTAATAAAATATGCTTTAAACTTTTCCATTTCTTCAGTTGGCCAATATAAATCATTTTCACTTTTTGGTGGTTTGGGCAGTTCATGAAGAACAGCTTCCCATAAAAATTTTGCGTATTCTTTTGGTAATAAAGGTAAAGCCATCATACATCGAATCCAGGTTCTTATACTTCTATATTCAGGTATTGCTTTGTCACCTTTAATCATAAGATAAGCATATTTAAATTTAAAATAATCCAGCTTTTTAATTATAATTTGATTGTAATGGAAATAGCAGCCGAAAATTTTTTCAATTCCAAAGAGATTTTTGAGGGCATTTCCTTCAGCTGCTTCATAATCGCAATGTACTCGTTCAGTAACAGGTTTAATATCAAGACGAGTCCACGCTTTTTTAATGCAATCCATAACTTTTTCATAATTAATTTCGGTTTTCTTTTTCATTATTGCAAGCAGTAATGGCACCCATTCTGCTCCCTTTTCATTTTCGACCAGTCCATGAATAACAAAAACTTGTCGAAGCCCTTCAGGACAGGTTGCAAATGTTGCATCAGCTACCAAAATCTTGCAATTTGCCATTTGTCTGTAACTATCAGCTGTAGCGAAAACAGCAACATCTTTATCACTATGATCAAGCCACCTTATATCTTCACAATACAGTGTACGATATTTTTCAGCAATTGATTGGAGGGTACAGTGATCAAATCTTTGTTGATGCCATCTTCCGTATTGCTTTCGGTAAAAGGAATAATTGCATGCCAATTCAAAATCAACATTTTTAGTTTTTGCATTTTTGAAGACTTCCAAAAAAGCTGCATGCGGGTCCATTCCTTCGGATACTTTTAAGCGACCCCATCTGTCTTCTTGCTGTGCCATTGATTGTGAAGTTGTGAGAGGAACGTATTCATAAAATTAAAATTAAATAGTCATCAAAAAAAAAGAATCATCGAGGGGGAGAAAATGGAGGAATGATGATATTTATTTTTTGGATTGGAACATTTGTAAGGGCACGGGCTCATTGGATGTCCTGTAGAGACGGATTTTGAGTTTAGGGGTCGGAATAGGGTTATTTTAACTCAAAAATGACTGAGAAATGATCAAAAAATGATTTTAGACATGCCCGCCCCGAAAATCGAAATTTCGATATTTTCGATATTTTTCACAGGGGGGACCAAGACAAAAATATTTAAAAAAAAATTTTGAGAAAAAATTTTTTTTCTTTAAAACTATCAGGATATGTCCGAAATAATATAGAAACACTATAAAAACCATTTAAATGATTCAAAACGATCAAATATTGAAGTTATATCATTATAATGATGTTGGGGGTATTGTGAAAATGCTTCAAGTAGGAAAAAAAATTTTTTTCCTGTTAATTGCGCTTTGATAAGATTAACTATGACTAAATCAAGGTCGGGGAGTTTAATAAAAGCATTTACAAGCGTTTAAAGTCATTTCTAAGTATAGTTTTTGGTGTTAGGGGTGTATTTTTGCTTTTTTTGTCTAAAAATGAGAGAATCTTCATTTTACAGCTAGCCATACACTTGTATTTGGTTTTAAAATAATCCCAGCTTTGATTACAACATCGTAACAGAGAGTTTTTCGAATTTTAACAGATAGTTCTCATTTCCCATAAGTTTGAAAAAATCGTATCTTTCTACCCCAACATCTTTGACAGAGAGCGCAGTAAGTACAACAGATAATTAGAAAAATCCAGTTAGTTTTTTTTGATGCTAATATACATAGAAACATCGTAACAGAAGCCTTTTGAGTATATCTCATCAGAAACTCGAAATTTTTGGATTTATTCTCTATCTATAGGTAAAATAAGCACAATAGTCGGTATAGCAATTTTTTTTTGTGTTCAAGTTTTACCCAAATCTGTTATAACAGATTTGTTAACAAGATATAGCCCGACAAATTTATCGAGGCGATTGGCTTCATTTGACCTGGAATCCATTTCTCGAGCAAAAAAGTGCCAAAAAACGTCATTTTTGCCATTTTCGTTTTTGTGATGGGGCAACCCCAAAATACGACATGAAAACCCCTAATATCATTTTTCCATGCTTTCTAAGTGTGTTTGACCTTATTTTAAAAGGGCGCCTCTACGGGACAAATTTGGCCCCAAAATGAGCCCGTGAGGGGAATGGAAAAAAAAACAAAGCGGATGCTTCGCGAATTTTCTCGCTCTCTCTCTCTCTTTTCTTTTTCGAAGAAAAATCGCGAAGCAACGGCTCAAAAATGTGGCGGGGGACAGCAGGAGAAAAACAAGTTGCTGACGCAGCCAAAGTTTTAAAAATAAATGATTTAAATATTTTTAACTACATTGAATCAAAAATTAATTAATAATTTTAACAATAAAAATAGAGACGCGCGGGTTGAAAAAAAAAGTTGGAAAAAATAAAATTTTTTGTTATATAAAACGAGGAAAACTAAAAGTTTTCAAAAAATTTCATGCACACTGCAGGTATGATGCATATGTGTGCACTTTTTCTCTTAGGGCACATTTCAAGGGCCTACGAAAATTTTCGAAAAAGCTTGAAGTGTACCCTCAGAGAAAGTTGCTGTATTTATGATCACATTTTATTTTAATATTTTGAGATATTCGCTCCGTATATCGATAGAATGACAATTTGGTGTAAGTTTATGTACATTTTTTTAGAATCAATGATGAAGCAAACCTTCTTTTTGGAATTATTGCATGTCTTTAATATTTAAATTCGGAAATGTTGTTGTTGTTTTTTGGAAGGTAAAAGGGTTTATAAAAGTCTTAAACGAGCTATATTTTATCACAAACATATTAAAAAACTGATATCTTTTATTTTTAATAAAATTATATTTTTTTGGAAATTGATCGAAAATAAGTAAATTTTAAAAAATTCAAAAAAATCAATTATGACCCTCGGCATTTTTCAACACTTTATTTTAGTGTTTTTATATGTTTTATTCATTAAAATTATGTTTTCGCTTGAATTGTTCAAGAAAAAACCATTTTTTTTGATGTTGACCATATTGGACGGAATTTGAAATTCAAAGTGATCCAAAATGGCCAGATTTGATATCTGGTGTCTAAAACTTGCCCCAAATCTTCCAACAACATTATAGTTGATAATAAAAAACACCGGAACACTTTTCATAACATATTTCAGAAGTTATGAATTTTTAATGATGTTGAAGATATTGGTGAGTGAGCTTTGACAAAAAAAAAAGTAAATGGGACCCCTTTTTTTTCTCAAAGTTCTGGTATTTTTAGATGCCCCATATCCTAAAGTATATGGAAAAAAATAGAAACCCAGTAATTTTGGATCCTGGTGGATTCTGTAGCTGGATTACTGTAATTTTTGACGTTTTTGGACATTCAATTGGTTAAAAAACCACTTTAAATGTCATAAATATGGATGTTTCTGGGTCTCCTAGACTCAACTCGTCCAGGGCTATCCAACGATATCACTTTTAGAGCTATCTGACAACTTGGCTCCAGAATCCGGATTCTGAATCCGGTATACTGTAACTCGAAAACGACTTCATGAATCTCAAAACTGATGATAAATTTGGTGTTTTTGGACCCATATTACCCCAGAAAAACATTTTCAGCCAAATCCGTGACAAAAAAATTTCGGTTTTGCAGAAAATCGTCAAAAATACTGGATTGTTAGAAAAAACGTCCTTTATTCTATTAACCTTATTACTTTCCACTTACATGGTTTTGCAGGCCTTGCTGATGAGTTTACCCAACTGCAAAACCTATCAAAAATATTTTAAACAAAAGCACGTAAATCGTCCAAGGCTGAGGGTTCGAAGATTGATATGCAAGCAAAAGTCTAGACATAAACTTCCTTGTATGTAAAATAAGAAGGCGGGCAATGCGTTTTAATTTTTGTGAAGGCTTTAGACTACCAAACATAGATCTGGATTTTGAAAGTAGACAAACAAATTATTCATTTTAATCTTTCTTCATTTTTTGAAATTATATTTTTTTCTATTGTTACCATCATTTTTTTTAAAATTGCCGCTACCCTTTTTGTCCTCGAAGTTTTGATTATGTTGAATTACAGTAACTGGAAATGACTTAACTTTTTGAAACAATTTCTTTGGCGCGTTCATACTGTAGGACGAACGTAGTTTGTTAGATACAATATGAATAAAATTTAAATTTTGATATTCTCTAAAATATTTTAAGATGACAACGACAAATCCGAAATTTTCACATAACCAAAAACAACAAAGCTTTAAAGGTAATCAAGATGCATCTGGCCGTTTCGTGAATTTAAACTTAAATCAAGCCAGTCAGAAATCATATGATAAAGCTACGAAATCAATAATCGGTAGCACTGGTATTAATAAACTTGATAAACAACTAAAGGGTATGTTTTAGTTTTTTTTTGAAAAATTAAAGTACGTGTAAGTATAGTTCAATAAGATAGTTCATTCCAAAAAATCTTTATTTTTCCTTTTTGACACGGCAATATATTATTTTACAAAAAAATCAGAACTTTAAAAAATAAATTACAAAAAAGGATTATCCAGAAATCACGGGGTTGTCTTTTTTTGACCCTCACTCCTTATCCATAATATTATTATATCCATAATAGTTCAAATATGTAATAACTTAATAAAAAAATGTTTAAAAAATTCTAAGATCTTTGAAAAAAACTGAATGGGCAAAGAAAAAGGACCATTTTTTGGAACAAATATTTGGGGATTTTGGATAATCATAGAAGGGGTTTTCGAGCGAAAGGAGATTTTCAAAGGTAATTTTTTACTAAAACTAAATTAAAGAAAGGGGAAAAGAGGAAAAAATTATCATTGTTTTGGGAGCTCAAATAAAAATGGAAGTTTCATAAAAGTATACAAATAAAAAGTAAACGAAAATAAAAATTGCTTATTTATAGGACATATAAATGAAAGTGATCTTTTTTCACAAAAAAAAATTCCTTCGCGGAAAGATTCATCCTGGAGCAAAGATGTAAAAGGTTTCACCATGAAAGATAACTCAGAAAAAGAAGCAAAAACAAAAGAAACCAGTTCCAAAGATACAAGTACATTATCCTTATCAATTGCGGCTTATGAAAATGCCATTGAAGTTGTTGAAACAAATAAACAAAATAATGTAAAGGCAAATTTTTCGGTAAAAATTGTTTAAAAAGGCATAACAAATAACGAGATAAACATTTTACAGGGTACTTTTGAATTTCCGAGGCAACAAGAAGATAAAGCTTCTAAGCCTGAAATTATGGAATTTAAATTTTATCAATTTATATTGGTGTTGTTACGTGTATTTTACATTTAGAATGCATATTTGATTTTATTGTGAAAGAAAAATCCGAGTTTTTTGAATATTTCTATGTTGCTAAATTTTGGATTTTCTTTTTTAAGAAATTCGTTTTTTAAATTTGTCGACCAGTGTGTAATGCTCTAATATCTTTTTTAATCAATAAAAGAAATTTATTCTCAAATTTAATCGTAGTATAAATGGATAACACCTTCATTTCCATTAACCGTAGTCATTACAATGGTTTTGAGTGTTTCATTAAGTTTGCAAAAATTTTTCCATTTTTTAAGAAATAATCGTTGCATTTCGCGGTCATTTTCTTCTTCTTTTTCAAACATTACACTTATTTCAGCTGCAGTGTCACAAAATTTCTAAAACTTTTATTGTTGTTATAAAAGTAAAGTACACTGCATAATTTTAAGGCCACCCCAACAATTCGCGGAATTTCCATCAGTTTTAGCTCTTTAATGCAATTTTTTAAGGTACATTAGCCTGAAGAGATCAATTGACTTAATTTCTTGAAACTTGGGATATATATAAAGGCCAGGGGATATTCATTAGAAATATAAATTTTTTTAAAACTATCGTATATCTAAACATTAATTTAAGTCCGTTTCTCTTTTCTCACCAAAAAAAAATATTCCCGCTTCAATAGTCCAGTGGGTAGCGCAGGGGGTTCTCGTTCCTACACTGAAAAAAATCGGTGACGAAAAATCCCTCACTGGTGACGTTTTGGTGATGAATTCATCACTTTTAGTCACGTATTCATCACTAAATCGTCACCAGTGAGGGTTTTTGCATCACCCATTTTTCTCAGTGTAATCTCTCAGGTTCGATCCCGCCCGCGTCCACACATTGAAGGCAGGGTGCTCGTGGGTGTTCGAGGTTAAATAAGCCCCCGTCGACACCAAAGACGATAAATTAGGCTGCTGGGGGAACTTCAGGGTAAATTACAATCCAATTACACTCGTCGACACCTAAGAGGTGAAATTAGGCTGCTGGTAAAAACACATCCATCCTCATGTGTACATGTACAATTAATTTTTATAGCCCACTCAGCCTTTATCTGAAGTGAAAAAAAAATTGCCAAAACGCTGAACATGTCAACTAAAAAAATGCTTTTATTAAAAAATCCAGAAACGGATTAATTAAAGAACCAAAATTGATGGAAATTCCGCAGATTGTGGGGGTGGCGTTATAGTTATAGAATGAACTTTAAAAAAAGAGCAACAAACCATTACGAAATCAAAAAAATTTTCGATATTAAAATTTTTATCTGCTAATCCAATGAACAAATCCTTGATTTTAAGATGTAGTAAAGATGAAAGCATCAAAGGTGAGTCACATGTTATATTAGCGAATGTTGTAAATCTGTGGTGGTTTTTTCATTAATTTTTTTGTTTTTGAATAAAAAAAAGGGGAATCTCTAACACACTTTTTCTATTATTACCAATGATGTGACTTGACCTCACATCACTGGTAATAATAAATTAATAAAAAAATGTATTTTTAAGGATATTTAATACAATTCAGTTATTTAAAGGGGGAGTCGCAGTTAACATAAATCTTTTCTTATAAAAATTATTGAAAATCAGGGGAAAAAAGAGAAAGGACGCACTATTTCTTTTCTTTGACTCGGCAGCGTTGTCTCTTTTTCTCTGCTCCCTCTTATAAAAAGTTTGTGCGAAGTGCGACTCCCCCTTTAAACAGTTATATATTGCAAAACACATGGTTTTGGTTCAAAACGGTATTCAAATTAGGGCAATTTTAGTTTATTTTTTAAGTTGCCCCGGCTTCGCCCTGACAAAAATAAAATGTCGCCCCGTGCCCCGCCCCGTTGTTTTTGAAAAACGTCCCCCGCCCCGCTCCGGCAACGGGGCGCTCCGGGGCGTCCCGGAGGACGTCGGGGCGGGGCGAGTCACATCACTGATTATTACACATCGGATTCAAGGTTTATTTTTACGGCCAAAGTGTTGCCAAAACGTTGCTGAGCGCGATATGAAAACAAAATTTTCTGTTTTCCTTCATTTTTTCTTCTAAATATACAAAAAAATTTTCTTACCAGGTGGTGTTCAGCGACGTTTTGCCAACACTTTTTAAAAATACATAAATTTTTTATTTGCTTTGAATTCGACCTGACTACTATTACGTTACCGTATCGTTTTCGGTACCAAAATGGCTACAGTACGGTAATCACGGTACTACCGCGGTAATACCGTGATTACCGTGAAAAACTAAAAAGTTAAAAAAAACAGTTAATCAATAACATTTTGTTCAACGGCAAAACGAAATTCTCAAAAACGTGTTTTTTACGCTGTGCTGAGCTGTCCCGTGAGATAACATTTTTCTCTGCTTTTTTTTTTTCTCGAGATGTTGTTCACCAGCACAGTCCTTTTTAAAAAGGGTGAGACGCACCTCTAACCAATTTTTTATCGGGTCCATTGGAGCTGTTTTTTTGTTTGACGTTTTGCTGCTCCAATGACACTATACGCTCATTGGATTCTCACCACGAAAGAAATTTAGTTTCACAAAAAAAACTTGAAAAAAATCCATGAAAAAAAGTTGGATTTTTTTCTTATTACAATTCTTTAAAACCCATATATTAATGTTTTCAATACTTAAAGGGAGTGTCGCAGCCAGTGTAAAATTCATTTTCACTATCTATGCGGTACCTCCTAGCGCGACAATTCCCCCCCCCCCCTGTTTTTTTTTTGATGACAGCCAAACAAATTTTCGTCAAAAACAGTGATGGAAAATTGTCGCGCTAGGAGGTACCGCCATAGATAGTGAAAATGAATTTTACACTGGCTGCGTAGTGTTGGGCGGTCATTTGACCGGTCAATTGACTGTCAAATGACCTGTCAATTGACTGGTCAAATGACCTGTCAATTGACCAACCAATTATTGTTGACCGGTCAATTGCACATAAGAATTTCAATATTTTTTGCAGTTTCTAATACAATGAATCGGAATCATTTTTATTACGTTAATTAAGCTATATATTAGTCATTTTCGTATTTTTAATACCAAAAAAGTAACTTTAAAAGTTTTTTGAATTTAATTACTAAATAGAATTTTACGGTCAATTGACTTGTCAACCGGTCAATTGACCAAAAAATAATTAACCGGTTAATTGCACATCACTATGGCTACGACACTCACTTTAAAAGATAAAGAGAAGCATATAAGCGACCGAAAGACACCAAACTTATCCACAGAAACAAAGTTTGTGCAATATGCGGGCACTACAAAGATGTTGCACGGTAAATTTCTTACTTTAAAATTGTATGTACATCTTTGTTTCTATATTTTCTTAGCTAATTTGAATTTTCATCAGATTTCCCACAAAAAGTGCTACAAAAATATCTGTGAATGAAAATCTGACTTTCCCACATTTCAATTCAAAATTTTTCATATTTTCTGTTTCCTATATATATTTATGTTCTTTTTCTATACTAATTCATATATTTTTCAGGATGTAATGATCTTTTCTTGTCTCAAATATCACTAAGAACATCTAACTCAACTATTAAAACAAGAAGAAATACAAAATATTTGTTAAATTTTTACAATTCTATTTATAAAAAAATATATAAGATGTTACAAAAATTAAAATTATTTTATAATTATTATTTTTTAATTACAGGATTTAACACATATATAAAAAACCAAAAAAAAGTTTTTTGGAAGTCAAAGTTGAACAAAATTTAAGCTTCGTGCCACTTGAACTTTTTTTTTGTTTTAAAAAAGTACGTATTTTCTTTTTCCTTTTTGTGCGCTTTTTATGCGCATTTTACACACTTTTTAAGTGAGGCACTTTTCTGTGTATACTAGTGATCGGATCCCGTCCCGTTCCCGTCGGGATTCCTGGCGGGAACGGGAACGGGATTTTCCCGTTTGCCGTCCCGCGACGATTTTCAAAAAACGGGAATCCCGTATTCCCGTCCCGTGTCCATTTTCAGGAAACGGGAATGCTCATATATATCAAATGCTGCAAAATATTTTTTTTACAATGTATACACAAGAAAACGGCTCACGTAAAAAGTGCAAGTCGCACTTTTTGCGTCGATTTTCTACACTTTTCAGCGTATTTTGCACACTTTTTACGCGTAAGTCATTGGTTCTGCCACGAAATGCTAAAAAGTGTACAAAATAAACTTTTTTACAAAGGCACGTAAAAAGGGCAAGGTGCACTTTTTGCGCACATTTTAGCCACTTTTTTAATTTTTCAATTTTCCCCACTAACAAAATACGCACTTTTTAAGTGAGCCATTTTCCTGTGATGCAATGAGTCTCCAATCGCGTCGAGACCTCCAATCAATGTCAAACAAAAAAATTTGTTAGAGGTGCGTCTCCCCCTTTATGGACAACTGCTTTTATCATATGGGGTTCAAATAAAAAAATAAAAGAAAGAAAGAAATATTTGTTCGTTGAAAACTTACTCAATTTCAAAAGCTTTTGGCACCAATGATATAATTTTTTCAATTGCTGTAACTGCTGCCCCATTTTCATCAAAAATATAAACTTCTTCAAGCGCAAGAATTTCAATATTACCATATTTTGTTAAAAATTTGTATTCTTTAAATGTAAAATGTTGTAAAAAAATTTCTAGATGCCGAATACTACAAGTTGATAACTTTGAAGTCAAGGTACATAAAATTCTCGGATTCTTTGAAAAAATATATAAACTATTTGTCAAAAATACAGATTTGAAATTTAATAACGAATTTGAAGCTGGTAAAAATAATGCTTGACCGTACATTCCAAATTTTGTGCTATCAGTGATCCAAAGATTACGACAAGTTAATCGTCGCAAAATTTTGTTATAATATTTGCAAGTTTGAAATAATTTCAGAAGCAACATAACAGATTATTTTCCAATAATATTAAATATCACATTAATTGGTAATTGATTTCCATGACTACGATGAAATATTTCGTCACATTCATTCAACAAAAAAAGCTCTTTAAATGATTCAGAAAAATCTGCATCTACACAATCATTTTTTGAAATAAAATTGTTTTTTCGATAATATTGAAAATCAAATTCTTTCAAGTTTTTGGTTCCTATTTTGATATCTTCCAATTTAATGCATTTTGGATAATTTTTATAAAATCTTTTTGCATATAAAATTAATCCTTTTGGACCAATTGTCTGAGATTTCAATGCTTGGCAAAGAATTTTTCCGGCAGATTTTGGGGATACAAAAAATCGTTCAAATTCAATTGTATCAATCCAAAATTTTGTAACACATATGCGTTGAGATCCAAGTTTTACAATTTCTTTACGATATTTTTTAAGCATCACTTTGTCTTTGATAAATAAACGACAATATCGCCTATACGTCTTTAACATCATCTAAAAAATGTCATATATATATATAGAGAGTACCGTTCACTAGAATTCTGTTTTAGCATTCTGCATATTCCCCTAATTACTGTATTACCCCTTTCCCATTTGTGGTGTTACTGATATGGCGTTTTATTCTCAGTAGTCAATCTTTGTTGTCCGTTTACATCTTATTTTTGTTTATTTCTTTCTTAGCGTTTTATAACAGATTGTCAACCGCTGTTTTATTGTTTTCTATTATTGGGGAGCTCAGTCTCCAGTTTTTGTGTTGCCAAAAACAAGTTGTTCTTGCTTTTTTCCTCTTTACAGGGTGGTCCATTTAAAAGGGTGCTCCGCAGTTTGCGCCGCGACATATGCGCTGACGACAATTGCGCCGATAAATTTTTTTAGACTAGATCCTACCTCATTAAGCTGGCACATGGGCCTAAGCCTTAGCCTTAGGCTTAGGCTTCGTAAGCGTCCGAATGGCGCCCTCAGCTTGGGCTTAGGAGGCGCCCGTAGGGCGCCTTTAGGGAATGGTGGAGAGTATAGAAATCATTTAAAAATAAAGTAAATTAGCTCAAATAAACGTTTTGCCTTACATAATCAATTCTTGTAAAAAAAATGCAGAATCTTTGTTCATTTTTTTTATTTAAAAATTTTCACAAACGTTTTTAAAGGAAGTGTCGACGACAAGCAAAAAAAATAATTCGGCAACAAGTATGTTTTTACACGATTTTTCTATGCTATTTTTTTTCTCTAACTCAATTTCGTGCTAAAACATACTTGGTGTCTATACAAATTTTTTTTGAATGTCGTCGACACTCCCTTTAAGAGTAAAAAAAACTAAAAATTAACCTGAAAAATTAAAAAATGAAATCATGGAAATATGGAATTATTCATTTTTTATTGTTCGAGTTAATTTTTAGTATTTTTATTCTTACAAACCTTTTTTTTTACAAAAAAATTAGCTCACCGTAGGGGTATTCAACTGATGCCGGAGTTGAGCTTCCACATTTTGCCAGTATACTCAGCTAGTATTAGGATAGTTAGGGAAAAAGTATTTTTTGTTAAATCGGGAATACCCTTTGTTTAACAGTAATTTGAAATTACGTGTACGAACAAAAAAAGAAAAGTCTCCGGTTCGAGCCCGGCAAAGAGACAATTTAAAAATGAGTAAGCGTACCCGTGCCTGTGCTCCTGCGGGATTAGCAAGAGATCCTCAGTGGTTTTAGGCAAGCCTAAATCCGGCCTGAGATTTTGGCGTGAAAACGGCGCAACGTGAAATTTTTTGTATGGAAAATTTAATTATTTGCTTATAAATGCAAAACAAACAGATAATTTTCTCTAAAATGATATTATTCATGTACTATAAGGCATAACAGATTTTTAGGGAAGTTTTCAGGATTTTTCATAACGATACTTTTATTTGCGGATTTTTCGAAAATCCCAAAAAATATCGATTTTTTAAAAATCCGTAAAAAATCAATAAAAATTTTTTTTAAATCTGCCAACTGTCTGCGCAGTGACTGCTACCACGTTGCAGAAAAGTCTGGGAACAAAGGGTATTCCGATTTAACAAAAAATATTTTTTCCCTAACTTTCCCAATACTAGCCGAGTATACTGGCAAAATATGGAATCTCAACTCAGGCGTCAGTTGAATACCCCTACAGTGAGCTAATTTTTTTTATTTTTGAAGATGAAAAATTACTTTTGGTGCTATTATGTGTAAAAATGCTTGAATTTTCATAACAGAGGCTTTTAAATAGTTCAATCTTTAAAAAATTGGCACTTATTGAGTTTCCCCCCCCCCCCCTATTTTTTGATAATTTTTTCATCAAAATTTTTTCATTTAAATTCTGTCATTCACACTTTTTTTTTAAAAATTAGCATGTTACCCAAGATGTGTTTTAAAAACTGTTTTTTAGGGGGGGGGGAAACTCAATAAGGTCGCTTAAGCGCACTTATTGAGTTCCCCCCCCCCTCATTCATTAATTTAAATTTTTTTATTTTTGATTAGCAAAATTTGCATGCACCTGCCAAAACCGTATAAATAGAGGAATGGTCATAAAATCTGACCTTTTTTCATTCTTCATCCCTTTTCTGAACGGTCGTCTCTTTTCCGCTCTCATTTTTCATCAAAAATTTCAAAGGTTTTTTTACTGGACATTTAGTAAATTTGAAGTTTTATTATTTCAAACTTACTAAATGTTCAGCAAAAAAGACTTTGAAATTTTTGACGAAAAAATTATCAAAAAATAGGGGCGGGGAAACTCAATAAGTACCAAAAAATTTTGATTTGGCGCGGTTTGGCGAAATGTCCCCGAATGTCAAAATTTTTAGTCAAAAAGTTGCTCGCGATCGTTATTGGTCTACCCTGATGCCACCCCCCCCCCCCCCTATCGTCTAAAAGCATAGGTTAAAAGAAAAAATTCTTTGTCTATCCCCGGATGCTCACATTTCAGTTTTTTTAAGGCGAGATACAGGACTCCTCGAAATCGACTACACTGAAAAAAAAAGGGTAAAAAGTTGTCTCCCCCTAAACTGAAATATATCTATGTTTACGCCTTTTAAGCTTAAATACCGTCCTTATTTGGGAATTTTAAACACACTTTTTTTCAGTGTATGGCAATCCTGGAAAATATTTTTATATTTTAATTTCGATTCCGCAGAACCCTAGCAAGGTAACGTTCACTAATATCATTCCTCTGTACCTGTATATCTGTAACTTTTAAATATTCAATATATAGTTTCCATAATTTTTCGATAAATGGGTATTGTGAAAGTCGGAATTTAATATTCCGTTCGATACATATTTTATCATTACTTTCCAACAAATATTTAAACCATTTTTCGTCATCTAACATTTGATCTGCCATTATTAGTTTTTGATTAAGTTTAAGTGCTTCATCATATTTTTTTAACATGCTTGCATCAAGAGGAAATTCTGAAAATGAGTGTGATAAAGATAAATTTATAAATAGATAAAGCATTTTATTGTCTCTGCAAGAGTATTTTTACCTTACCTGAATAATTTTTAAGATTCGCGAAAGTTTTTTCCATTTTGTAATGAGGAATTTGAATGAGTCTTTTGTGTTTTTCACATTCTTCCTGATAAACTCGAACATCGTATGATAGGGTTAAGTCCAACCATGCAGGATAATGACAACTCGACCAATTAGGATAATGAGGTCTCGAACTTGCGTAATATAAATATCTACCATAAGGTAATATAAAAGTATTCATAAAAATATGACTTATAAATTTTTGTGATACAGGAACAGTGTCAAGCAACTTTGAATTTTCAAAGTATCCTTTTAAAAGATTATTTATATCATTTTGAAATTTGGAAAAATATTTTTCGTCTTGGATTATATCATTATGAAAATGAATAATTCTAAAAAATATTTGATAAAAATTTGGCACACAATATAGAATTTTTTGTTGCAAAAACTCACTGTTTCCAAAGAAAAATTAAATGTGGAACTGGAGTATAGTGTTTGGTGAAATCAGTAAAAATCTTTTTCAATTCGATTAACGTTTTTGCATTATTTATTTGTTTCATCAAATCTTTTATGAGACATGAATATTCTGGTATAATATATTCCCTTTCGGTCATCTTTTCTTCTAAATTTAGAAATATATAAAAATTAAATAGTCTTGTTTCGGCCACACATGGGCACGGCTAGGAATTGAATAAAATTTTTTTTAAGTCATTGGTTCTGCCACGAAATGCTAAAAAGTGTACAAAATAAACTTTTTTACAAAGGCACGTAAAAAGGGCAAGGTGCACTTTTTGCGCACATTTTAGCCACTTTTTTAATTTTTCAATTTTCCCCACTAACAAAATACGCACTTTTTAAGTGAGCCATTTTCCTGTGATGCAATGAGTCTCCAATCGCGTCGAGACCTCCAATCAATGTCAAACAAAAAAATTTGTTAGAGGTGCGTCTCCCCCTTTATGGACAACTGCTTTTATCATATGGGGTTCAAATAAAAAAATAAAAGAAAGAAAGAAATATTTGTTCGTTGAAAACTTACTCAATTTCAAAAGCTTTTGGCACCAATGATATAATTTTTTCAATTGCTGTAACTGCTGCCCCATTTTCATCAAAAATATAAACTTCTTCAAGCGCAAGAATTTCAATATTACCATATTTTGTTAAAAATTTGTATTCTTTAAATGTAAAATGTTGTAAAAAAATTTCTAGATGCCGAATACTACAAGTTGATAACTTTGAAGTCAAGGTACATAAAATTCTCGGATTCTTTGAAAAAATATATAAACTATTTGTCAAAAATACAGATTTGAAATTTAATAACGAATTTGAAGCTGGTAAAAATAATGCTTGACCGTACATTCCAAATTTTGTGCTATCAGTGATCCAAAGATTACGACAAGTTAATCGTCGCAAAATTTTGTTATAATATTTGCAAGTTTGAAATAATTTCAGAAGCAACATAACAGATTATTTTCCAATAATATTAAATATCACATTAATTGGTAATTGATTTCCATGACTACGATGAAATATTTCGTCACATTCATTCAACAAAAAAAGCTCTTTAAATGATTCAGAAAAATCTGCATCTACACAATCATTTTTTGAAATAAAATTGTTTTTTCGATAATATTGAAAATCAAATTCTTTCAAGTTTTTGGTTCCTATTTTGATATCTTCCAACTTAATGCATTTTGGATAATTTTTATAAAATCTTTTTGCATATAAAATTAATCCTTTTGGACCAATTGTCTGAGATTTCAATGCTTGGCAAAGAATTTTTCCGGCAGATTTTGGGGATACAAAAAATCGTTCAAATTCAATTGTATCAATCCAAAATTTGGTAACACATATGCGTTGAGATCCAAGTTTTACAATTTCTTTACGATATTTTTTAAGCATCACTTTGTCTTTGATAAATAAACGACAATATCGCCTATACGTCTTTAACATCATCTAAAAAATGTCATATATATATATAGAGAGTACCGTTCACTAGAATTCTGTTTTAGCATTCTGCATATTCCCCTAATTACTGTATTACCCCTTTCCCATTTGTGGTGTTACTGATATGGCGTTTTATTCTCAGTAGTCAATCTTTGTTGCCCGTTTATATCTTATTTTTGTTTATTTCTTTCTTAGCGTTTTATAACAGATTGTCAACCGCTGTTTTATTGTTTTTTATTATTGGGGAGCTCAGTCTCCAGTTTTTGTGTTGCCAAAAGCAAGATGTTCTTGCTTTTTTCCTCTGTACATGCCACTGAAAAAAAAATGTCCCAGAAACAGGGCAAAAATGTCCCCGAAACGGGACAAAATTTTCCTATTTGTCGCACGTGACACATTTGTCCCATGGAAGGGACATTGGTCCCGAAAGAGGGACAAAAGTGTCACGGACCAAAAGTTTTTTTATATATAATTTTTTTTTTCTACTTTGATTGTTTGACCCTACTATTTAATGTAGCGTGCCCAAAATTTTTTAAGAAAAATCTTGCGCAAAAACGATGCGCTAAATTTTTGAGCCCTTTTTTAGGACTTAGTGGCATTTATGCCAAAATGGTCATTAATGCCATTTTTTATTCCTCCAATAATAATATATTTGTATCTCTTAACTGAGAACAGGAATAGAGGCTTACTCTTTTTTAGTTTGCTAAGAAATCAGTTTGAGCTTTTGTCAAATGCAAAGGAAGAACGCGAAATGAATTCGAGGCAGGGAGCAGACAGCCAAAGAAATGCACTTTTTACAGGCGTTTTTTGACAATTAAATGCTTTTTTAAGTAAAGTCAACTATAAAATAAAATTAATGAATAAAAACAACTAAATAAAATTTGGGCAACTATTAAAGCATAATTTTAAGTAATATGAAGTATAACTTTAGTCAATATCTGTAGTAAATTGGTAAAATAAATTATTACAGTAACCTTGAGCAAGTAATTTTGATATTTTTGGTTCGTAAAACAGAGATAGTACATTTTAAAAGTAAATAAAAGTAAAGTTCACAAAAAAAGAGGCCGAAACATAGTCGAATCGAAAAAAAATTATCGGGGGGAGCCATAAATCGTCACCGTAACGTCACTGAGCTGATTTTCAACAACAGTGACGCAACAATCTCTGAAAAGGTTAAAATGTTTTTCAGAGGTCCCAGGTGGATCATTTTAATGAATATTTGATAATTATGATTGTTTTTGGTGTGTTTAAGACAATTTCTGTAAAAAGTATCTTAGGGACTTGATGTCACATCGATTTCGTGACATTTTTGTCTTATATGCGGGACAGTTTTTTCGATGTGACAGAAAAAAGTGGGACAGTAAGGGACATTTTTTTCTCAGTGTGGTGGTCCATTTAAAAGGGTGCTCCGCAGTTTGCGCCGCGACATATGCGCTGACGACAATTGCGCCGATAAATTTTTTTAGGCTGCTAGATCCTACCTCATTAAGCTGGCACATGGGCCTAAGCCTTAGCCTTAGGCTTAGGCTTCGTAGGCGTCCGAAGGGCGCCCTCAGCTTGGGCTTAGGAGGCGCCCGTAGGGCGCCTTTAGGGAATGGTGGAGAGTATAGAAATCATTTAAAAATAAAGTAAATTAGCTCAAATAAACGTTTTGCCTTACATAATCAATTCTTGTAAAAAAAATGCAGAATCTTTGTTCATTTTTTTTATTTAAAAATTTTCACAAACGTTTTTAAAGGAAGTGTCGACGACAAGCAAAAAAAATAATTCGGCAACAAGTATGTTTTTACACGAAAAAGACATTTTTCTATGCTATTTTTTTTCTCTAACTCAATTTCGTGCTAAAACATACTTGGTGTCTATACAAATTTTTTTTGCTTGTCGTCGACACTCCCTTTAAGAGTAAAAAAAACTAAAAATTAACCTGAAAAATTAAAAAATGAAATCATGGAAATATGGAATTATTCATTTTTTATTGTTCGAGTTAATTTTTAGTATTTTTATTCTTACAAACCTTTTTTTTTACAAAAAAATTAGCTCACCGTAGGGGTATTCAACTGATGCCGGAGTTGAGCTTCCACATTTTGCCAGTATACTCAGCTAGTATTAGGATAGTTAGGGAAAAAGTATTTTTTGTTAAATCGGGAATACCCTTTGTTTAACAGTAATTTGAAATTACGTGTACGAACAAAAAAAGAAAAGTCTCCGGTTCGAGCCCGGCAAAGAGACAATTTAAAAATGAGTAAGCGTACCCGTGCCTGTGCTCCTGCGGGATTAGCAAGAGATCCTCAGTGGTTTTAGGCAAGCCTAAATCCGGCCTGAGATTTTGGCGTGAAAACGGCGCAACGTGAAATTTTTTGTATGGAAAATTTAATTATTTGCTTATAAATGCAAAACAAACAGATAATTTTCTCTAAAATGATATTATTCATGTACTATAAGGCATAACAGATTTTTAGGGAAGTTTTCAGGATTTTTCATAACGATACTTTTATTTGCGGATTTTTCGAAAATCCCAAAAAATATCGATTTTTTAAAAATCCGTAAAAAATCAATAAAAATTTTTTTTAAATCTGCCAACTGTCTGCGCAGTGACTGCTACCACGTTGCAGAAAAGTCTGGGAACAAAGGGTATTCCGATTTAACAAAAAATATTTTTTCCCTAACTTTCCCAATACTAGCCGAGTATACTGGCAAAATATGGAATCTCAACTCAGGCGTCAGTTGAATACCCCTACAGTGAGCTAATTTTTTTTATTTTTGAAGATGAAAAATTACTTTTGGTGCTATTATGTGTAAAAATGCTTGAATTTTCATAACAGAGGCTTTTAAATAGTTCAATCTTTAAAAAATTGGCACTTATTGAGTTTCCCCCCCCCCCCCCCTATTTTTTGATAATTTTTTCATCAAAATTTTTTCATTTAAATTCTGTCATTCACACTTTTTTTTTAAAAATTAGCATGTTACCCAAGATGTGTTTTAAAAACTGTTTTTTAGGGGGGGGGGGGAAACTCAATAAGGTCGCTTAAGCGCACTTATTGAGTTCCCCCCCCCCCTCATTCATTAATTTAAATTTTTTTATTTTTGATTAGCAAAATTTGCATGCACCTGCCAAAACCGTATAAATAGAGGAATGGTCATAAAATCTGACCTTTTTTCATTCTTCATCCTTTTTCTGAACGGTCGTCTCTTTTCCGCTCTCATTTTTCATCAAAAATTTCAAAGGTTTTTTTACTGGACATTTAGTAAATTTGAAGTTTTATTATTTCAAACTTACTAAATGTTCAGCAAAAAAGACTTTGAAATTTTTGATGAAAAAATTATCAAAAAATAGGGGCGGGGAAACTCAATAAGTACCAAAAAATTTTGATTTGGCGCGGTTTGGCGAAATGTCCCCGAATGTCAAAATTTTTAGTCAAAAAGTTGCTCGCGATCGTTATTGGTCTACCCTGATGCCACCCCCCCCCCCCCCCCCTATCGTCTAAAAGCATAGGTTAAAAGAAAAAATTCTTTGTCTATCTCCGGATGCTCACATTTCAGTTTTTTTAAGGCGAGATACAGGACTCCGCGAAATCGACTACACTGAAAAAAAAAGGGTAAAAAGTTGTCTCCCCCTAAACTGAAATATATCTATGTTTACGCCTTTTAAGCTTAAATACCGTCCTTATTTGGGAATTTTAAACACACTTTTTTTCAGTGTATGGCAATCCTGGAAAATATTTTTATATTTTAATTTCGATTCCGCAGAACCCTAGCAAGGTAACGTTCACTAATATCATTCCTCTGTACCTGTATATCTGTAACTTTTAAATATTCAATATATAGTTTCCATAATTTTTCGATAAATGGGTATTGTGAAAGTCGGAATTTAATATTCCGTTCGATACATATTTTATCATTACTTTCCAACAAATATTTAAACCATTTTTCGTCATCTAACATTTGATCTGCCATTATTAGTTTTTGATTAAGTTTAAGTGCTTCATCATATTTTTTTAACATGCTTGCATCAAGAGGAAATTCTGAAAATGAGTGTGATAAAGATAAATTTATAAATAGATAAAGCATTTTATTGTCTCTGCAAGAGTATTTTTACCTTACCTGAATAATTTTTAAGATTCGCGAAAGTTTTTTCCATTTTGTAATGAGGAATTTGAATGAGTCTTTTGTGTTTTTCACATTCTTCCTGATAAACTCGAACATCGTATGATAGGGTTAAGTCCAACCATGCAGGATAATGACAACTCGACCAATTAGGATAATGAGGTCTCGAACTTGCGTAATATAAATATCTACCATAAGGTAATATAAAAGTATTCATAAAAATATGACTTATAAATTTTTGTGATACAGGAACAGTGTCAAGCAACTTTGAATTTTCAAAGTATCCTTTTAAAAGATTATTTATATCATTTTGAAATTTGGAAAAATATTTTTCGTCTTGGATTATATCATTATGAAAATGAATAATTCTAAAAAATATTTGATAAAAATTTGGCACACAATATAGAATTTTTTGTTGCAAAAACTCACTGTTTCCAAAGAAAAATTAAATGTGGAACTGGAGTATAGTGTTTGGTGAAATCAGTAAAAATCTTTTTCAATTCGATTAACGTTTTTGCATTATTTATTTGTTTCATCAAATCTTTTATGAGACATGAATATTCTGGTATAATATATTCCCTTTCGGTCATCTTTTCTTCTAAATTTAGAAATATATAAAAATTAAATAGTCTTGTTTCGGCCACACATGGGCACGGCTAGGAATTGAATAAAATTTTTTTTGACTCTTAAAAACATTCGTTTTGACTCTAAAAAAAAGTTGACTCGAAGAAAAAAATGACTCTTAAAAACATTTTTTTTGACTCTAACAAAATAATTTTTTCTAAAAACATTCTATTTGATTATTATTACCTTTTACCCCAAATGTGTACGTTTAATCAAACTGAGCTTTGAATAAAATGTTTTTCTTTTCATTGCTAAAAAAGTTATTATTACTTTGGAAAATGAGAAAACTTTTTTTCCAGCATAATTTTTTACTGTAGCTTTTTTTACGCCCTAAACATTAGGCTATGTTTGTAATTTAGGCTTAGCTGCAGTGATTTAACCTTCCGATTCCCACATACTTAGCTTAAGTGATTTAGGCCCCCAAACCCCCATGTACTTAGGCTTAGACAAAAAATTTTGATTCAGAACTCTTTTTAATAAAAAGTAATCCATTTTGGGGCGATTAAAAAAATTGGGGTAAAAAAATAATTCTGTGGAGTAAAAAAATTGGTATCCGTTGTCATAATTAGAGACCGGCGTCGATCGTTCAAAAAAGTTTTTCAACAAAAAAAAAGTGACTATCATTTTTCCCATAACTTTTTTCTTAGCACGATGGTTTTTTCGTGGTCAGTTCATTTTTCCATGAAATCAACGCGAGCAACGAAAATAAAAGTTTGTTTTTTGCATTTTTTGAAAGAAAAAACGAAAGAAAAGAGAGAGTCCACTTTGCCAAAAAGAAAAATCACTAGCTTTTTCCTAGTCACTTTTTTCAGAATATTTAATTTTTCTGAAGCTAGTTTTTAATCACAAACTTTTTTTTACCCGGTTTTATTTATTTTACGTTATTCCCCGTATCAGAAACTATAACTTTAGCTAAACACTTTTTACTAATGTATATTTTTATTTTTTCGACGCCGGTCTCTAGTCATAATGGCTTTTTATAATAAATTATTTTGTTAAAATCAAAAAAAATGTTTTTAGAAAAAAATATTTTGTCAGAGTCAAAAAAATGTTTTAAGAGTAAATTTTTTTTAAGCGTCAAAAAAAATGTTTTTTAGAGTCAAAAAAAATGGTATCCCCACATAGTTTAAAACATTCAATGGGGGTCAAAAACAAACCCAAAAAAATTTTACGTGCCAAGGATAAGATTTACGCATTTTTCGGCACTTTAAAGATGCGCGATTTGCCTTGGAAAAAAAATTAAGTTTTTTAAATTTACGCCCAAAATGTTTCTTATAGTTAGCTAGCCCCCCCCCCCCCCCCCAAAATCGATGAGCCCCTCCCACAGCGCATTGAAAATACACTGTGGTGTTGATTTTTAACAGTTTGCCAAAAAAAAATTTTTCAAAAAAAAGGGTCGACTTCAATTTGCTTTTAAATAATTTTTGCTAAATAAAACTTTTTTTTTATTGTTTCCAGGGTAAAAAAAGGACGAAAAATTTATTTTTTTCATCTATAGAATACCAAAAAGTATGAAATATAAGGGTTTTTTGATGGTTTTAAAAATTGGGTAATTTTGAAACAGCGAGATCTCGAAAATGGATCCTGAAACATATACTTTTTATGGCTTTAAATTGTTCAGCAGGTTCGAATTAAGAAATCTATGAGAGCTTTTTTTAAATCGTCTATCCAAAAAAATTTGCCGTCAGTTTGCAATAGACACGCGCGCGCATAACATGTCCAACATCAATTTAGCGTCAGAAAATGTTTTACGTGTCTAATTTATGCTTAAATCAACTAATTATTAACAACAACACAATGTTATAATCATTTGGAACAACTATCAACTCTCTACATTCACTACAATTATATTCAAAGTCATCAACATCCTCAACATAAATAATTCGATAAAAATGGAGAAATATCATCAAATAATGATTCCGAAAAGACTGCAGTTGCTATATAAAGATGTTCCAACTTATAAGTAAGTATTTTAAACATTAATTAATATTTATTTTACTATTTTAGATTTATTTCTGTTAACTAACGAAGTTATATATATACTGTATTTTTTCAACAATCATAGATGACTCTTTTTTGGACAATTTTATATTTCTGTTGTTAATTTATATATATTTAAACCTTGTTTGAGATTTTATGTGATGTTACGAATTCTATAATCAATGTGTAGCGACTGTGTACTGAAGTTAAAACTCCGATTTCGTCTGAGCGCATTTTACAAGAATACCGTTCCTAAGTAGTTTAAACATGTTGACTATATGTTCAGTTATTAATAAAACAATTTTGGAAAGAAATTATACCATATTTCGGTAAAATTGAGAAGCATAGTGATTTTTTAAAACTACAGTATATATATAACTTCGTTAGTTAACAGAAATAAATCTAAAATAGTAAAATAAATATTAATTAATGTTTAAAATACTTACTTATAAGTTGGAACATCTTTATATAGCAACTGCAGTCTTTTCGGAATCATTATTTGATGATATTTCTCCATTTTTATCGAATTATTTATGTTGAGGATGTTGATGACTTTGAATATAATTGTAGTGAATGTAGAGAGTTGATAGTTGTTCCAAATGATTATAACATTGTGTTGTTGTTAATAATTAGTTGATTTAAGCATAAATTAGACACGTAAAACATTTTCTGACGCTAAATTGATGTTGGACATGTTATGCGCGCGCGTGTCTATTGCAAACTGACGGCAAATTTTTTTGGATAGACGATTTAAAAAAAGCTCTCATAGATTTCTTAATTCGAACCTGCTGAACAATTTAAAGCCATAAAAAGTATATGTTTCAGGATCCATTTTCGAGATCTCGCTGTTTCAAAATTACCCAATTTTTAAAACCATCAAAAAACCCTTATATTTCATACTTTTTGGTATTCTATAGATGAAAAAAATAAATTTTTCGTCCTTTTTTTACCCTAGAAACAATAAAAAAAAAGTTTTATTTAGCAAAAATTATTTAAAAGCAAATTGAAGTCGACCCTTTTTTTTGAAAAATTTTTTTTTGGCAAACTGTTAAAAATCAACAGTCGATGCGCTGTGCCCTCCCCCCGGTTTTCGGTTAACCGATTTTGGTGATCACATATAATGTGGATGGGGATCAAAACAAAAAATATGCATTGCAATGCGCATTGAAATTGTTGTTTTGGGCGTTTATTTATTGATTTGTTTGTCCAACCAAAAAACTGAAGCATTTTTTAGCAAACAGACACTTTTCTTAAAACAGAAAAACCGCCAACACTGTTTACAAGCAAAAATAAAAATGCAGACAGGAGACAGAATTTGTAAATAAAAAACAAGAATAGTCATCAAAAAAAAAGAATCATCGAGGGGGAGAAAATGGAGGAATGATGATATTTATTTTTTGGATTGGAACATTTGTAGGGGGAATGGAAAAAAAAACAAAGCGGATGCTTCGCGAATTTTCTCGCTCTCTCTCTCTTTTCTTTTTCGAAGAAAAATCGCGAAGCAATGGCTCAAAAACGTGGCGGGGGACAGCAGGAGAAAAACAAGTTGCTGACGCAGCCAAAGTTTTAAAAATAAATGATTTAAATATTTTTAACTACATTGAATCAAAAATTAATTAATAATTTTAACAATAAAAATAGAGACGCGCGGGTTGAAAAAAAAAGTTAAAATTTTTTGTTATATAAAACGAGGAAAACTAAAAGTTTTCAAAAAATTTCATGCACACAAAGGTATGATGCATATGTGTGCACTTTTTCTCTTAGGGCACATTTCAAGGGCCTACGAAAATTTTCGAAAAGGCTTGAAGTGTACCCTCAGAGAAAAAGTGCACATAAATGCATCATACCTTTGTGTGCATGAAATTTTTTTGAAAACTTTTAGTTTTCCTCGTTTTATATAAAACGATGAAATGTAAAGTTTTTCAAATCATGACGTTCTATCCCCAAATTCGACGAAAAATGGCAATCGAAATTTTTTTTAAAATTCAATTTCAAATTGCCACTTTTTTTCGAATTCAACGTTTTTTGGCATTTTTTTTGCCACTTTTTTTCCATTTTTTGGAATTCAACGATATTTGGCAATTTTTTGCTCATTCCCACTTTTTGATGTTCGAAAAGTGGCAATGATTTTGGGGTTTCGAAGCAAAAAGGAATCGAACCTCTTTGTGCATGTATGCAACACCAACGCCTCCAACCGCTGTACCACGGAAGCAACGACTAACGCTTGTTGTAAATTGTACTTACCTGGCTGCTTCCTTTTTTTGCTTTTGACTAAGAGAGAGTCAAATGAATTGGATAGCACATGATCAACACATTTTGGCTTGGCATTTCAAAAAAACTTTTTTTCTATTTAGAGGCTAATTTTTCCAGAGTATAGATATTTGAGATCGGAGATTTCGAATCTGAACTTTTTTTTGCATTTTTTTACTGTAGTTTTTGTGGTACAGTATTTCAAGAGATCCCAAAAAAATTTTCTTTAAAATTTAAAATTTGGTATCATTTGACTCGCCTCGGCGAGCTGAACATTTTACATAACGGTATCGATCATCTCCGACCACTTTAAAGAGGCGTTTTAACTATCCAAAGTTGGTTGATTTTGGTTATGCACTATCAGTATGGTCAAATCGCTGAACGGGCGTCTCTTTTCTCTCTATATCATTATTTCCCATGTTTTTCTGCATCAAAAATATCCTCCCTTTTTAATGTTGATTTTGGTAATTTTTCTGAGAAAAAAATATTTTACGGACTTGCTGCCAAAAAAAGTAAAATGTTTATTAATAAACCTATAAAACCTTTGATTTCTGTAGAGTTCTTACTACTTTAAAATTCCAAAATTGGTTTTTCATGATTTTTTCAATTTTGCTTGTTTTTGATCAATTTTCGAAATACCAAAATATATTATTGAGTCTGTTCGTATCAAGATGAAAATGATATAAAAAGGGAGGATATATTTTTGATACAGAAAAACATGGGAAATAATAATATAGAGAGAAAAGTGACGCCCGTTCAGCGATTTGACCATACTGATAGTGTATAACCAAAATCAACCAACTTTGGATAGTTAAAACGCCTCTTTAAAGTGGTCGGAGATGATCGATACCGTTATGTAAAATCTTCAGCTAGTCTAGGCGAGTCGAATGATACAAATTCTAAAATTTCTGAAAAAAATTTTTTTGGGATCTCTCGAAATACCGTACCACAAAAACTACAGTAAAAAATGCAAAAAAAAGTTCAAATTCGGAATCCCCGACCTCGAAAACCTATACTCCGAAAGAATTAGCCTCTGAATCGAAAAAAAGTTTTTTTTTGAAATGCCAGAATATTTTCAAAGAGGTGAAAAATTATAAAAAATCACTTTTAACTTAATTATATAAAAACTAAAAAATATGCAAAAAATCATAGTGATAAAAATCTTTAAAAATATTTAATAAATAAAAATTACCAAAATTAAATGTTTATTGTATTTTGTATTTAATGCACATAAAGCAACAAACAGACAAGATATTTATGAAATCGTTATTGCATCACTTTTATGCTGTCCAGTATTGCCAGTGCAGTGTATTCGCGCCGCCAGTGGTGGCGACGGCGGCGTCGGCAGCGCTGTCGGCGGCGGCAACTTTTCGAAAAAGATCATAAAGTTTTGCCGCAGATCAAAGGATACGCATTTTAGTTCAACAATAATGTCTTTTTTCGTATTTTGCGTGATTTTTACTCATTTATGTGACATGCTGTTAATGTCTTATGCAATGTTAATAATAATATTTTAAGATGACAACAAAAGATTATCGTTCGTCTAAAAAGACGGATAATCTTTTTGGTGAACCTATAAATGATCGAAATGGTCAATACAGTAACCTTAATTTGAATCACAATTACCAAAGCTTTCATTCTGATAAAATACGATCAAAGAACATTTTTAGTAAAAGCAGAAAAGTTCAAAATTACGGTAGAAAATTACAGGCTACAGTCCTTTTTTTATATAAGTAAATGGTATAAAAACGGATTAATTTATGAGCGCTTTTTATGTTTATAAACATCCATGACAAAAAAGGACTGCAGCCACAACCAAATGGTCAGATTTTACGAATTCGAATGATTTACCGGAAAGAAAAGATTTAAATTCATGGAATAAATCTGTCAAACATTTATCATCAAGTTTCTTGAATCTTAATCGTGAATCTGAAGAACAACAATGTGACTTTAAGCAATCAAAAAGTGCCAACAATAGCACTCTTTCCCTTCATATTGCAGCTTATGAAAATTCAATTGAAGATAAAGTTGATTCAAATAGTAGTAAAAGTGATGATTTAAAAAGTAAAAGTGCAAAAACAGCTTTGATTAAAAAATGGAATACTTCAAAACAAGGCTTTGTTGATTCGTTATCGGTCATTCAAGTAACTTTGAACAAAGCTATAAAATTTGTTTCACATTTAAAATTTACAGAATCCATTTGAGTTCCCAAGGCAACAAGACGATCAAGGTAATAATCCAGAAGTTATGGAATTTAAAGCATCCCAAAAATTACTTAATCCTAATTTAGTTGAAGGTAAAAATATGAGGACAATAACACTTTAACAAAATTAGCAAATTTAACAAGTTTTTGTACTAAACAATGTTTGGCATTGTGTTGAATGATGCCATTCCAAAACTTGTTTGATTTTTTATTTCGGTGGTATTTGTAATAACTTTTTTTCCTCCCATTTTTTATATTTCTTTAATTAACTTTGTACATAAATTATTGTTATTTATTAATATTCAACTTCTAAGAAATGCAATCGTTTAAAGCGGGAAAACTTGCATATTTAAAAAATGGAATTGATAATTGTCCACTTGGATATCGACAACAACTTGAAGATATTATTAAAAATGAAACATATATGTGGAGTAAAGTTGAAACATATTTTGTTTTAGCGTATGCAAAGCAAGAGCTATGGGAAGTTATTAATTAGTAAGTTTTTAAAAAAAGCTATCAATTAAAGATATTTAATGTTAAAATTATTATAGTGTTAATGTTGCAATTAAAATGAATTTAAAGTTACCTGAAATTTCACTTTTTCGTCCTGCAGGTTGTTTTTCTGCTGAAGTAAGATATTAATATAGAAACTAAATATATAATATTTAAATTTAAGATGTGCCAAGAAAAAGTTAAAGAAGTTTTGGATACTTTTGCTTCTACAATAGATAAATTTGGAAAGAAAGATATTTTGGGACAATTAAATTATGCTATACAATATATTATTAATAAGGTTTGTTAATGGATTTCTTCTATTAACGAATATTTATTTGCTTATTTTCTTTAGGATACTCAACAACGTATTGCATTTTTCTCTAATCAAAAGAATAAAGAATATATTCAAATGTATGTTGATGGTAATATTAAAGCGGAACATAGGGAAGCTGTTGTAAAAGCTGCAGAAACCTTTTTTTCATTTGTATGTTTTTTTTTATTTTACTGTTATTTTAACAGCAATTATAATATTTTAGATTCCTGAATTTATTAATACTGAAAATCTTGGAGCAAATCGACCATTTATAGAACTTGAAGAAAATCTTGGTGATCTTCCAATTAGTTTATCTGCAGCTTCATTATCAGAATTTCCTCGTCCAGATGTTGTAATGCGGAGTATTGATGCTACAAGTGTAAAAAATTTATAAATTGCATTTATAAAATAATTAGTTTAGTTTAGTTATCCCCAAGATCTGCAAGTGTTTCACCACCAATGGAAGCTGAAAAACCGCCAGAAGATCTTAAACCTTCAACTTCATTTACAGAAATTCGATTACCAACACCTGAACCAATGGATTTTGAAGAAACTAAACCCCCAGTTGCTACCCCAAAACCTCCAGCTCTTCCTTCTGCTGAAGCTAGTGAAGAGACATCACCGTCATCTCCATCAAAGAAATCAATTGGTCGCCCCCGTTCAATTGAAACATCACCAAAGAAAATTTTGTCACCAAAAAAAGAACCAAGTACAGAAAGAAAGCCCCAAACAATTCAAGAACTTCCATCATCTCCACCAAAGAAACGAAAATCACAAACTCCAAGAAGATCTGAAAGTACAAGTACCATAAAAGAAGAGACTCCATCTTCACCCTTAACACCAAAAATTCGACCAACTCCACCCGTGCTTGTTCAACCAAAAACTGAATTAGCACCTCGTGAAGCACGTCGTCGAAAAACACAAATGTATACACCACCTGCTTCACCAGCCCCAAAAACTCCACATGTTGAAACTCCGGAAGATCCGACAAATTTTCGGGATGAAATTGTTTTAAGTTCTGATGTATCAAGGTAAAATATTTTTATGTAATTTTGAATGTAAAATAGCAAGTCTTTTTTTAGAGCCTCCTCACGTTTATCTGCATCCCTTCAACCTTCCGCTCTTTCATCCGCAGTTCCATCGGCTCGATCATCTGAAGAAAGAAGTAAAACAGATTCCCGTCAAAGTAATATCCCATTTACAAATAAACCACCAATAACAAAAACAAAAAGTCCCCAAACACAACTTTCAATTTCAAATGGTTTTTCAAAATTTTCAAAGCGTGCAACCACTGTTGCACCATATCAAGTCAGACGATCAGCAAAATTATCTAAATATGATGCAGGTTCTCAAACGGCATCTCCATTTAATATTGCAAATGGTGCAACATGGACAAGTGATAATTCTCATATAATGTCGGAAGCAATGGTAAAATTATGCAGTGAATCAAAAAGGGTAAATATTATTATTTTTATTATCAATGATTGAAATTCTAAAAGTAAATATTTTTTTAGTCATTTACTCGTAAACAAGCAGTTGGACTTAACTTAAATTTAAATAAAAGAGATTTGGATAAACTTTATCCAACTTTATCTTCAACAAAATATTATCCGTTACAAAAATGTATTAATACTTGTGCCAAAAATGTTGATTTACAAAATTCTCTTTGCTTTACTGATAAAAAATATCCAAAGATTGTTAAAAAGTTTGTTTCCTCATAATTTTTTATTATCATTGTTTATCAGTGATATATCTTTTAGACCAATGGATGGCCATACAATTTCAAGTATAATTTCAAAAGATCAAAGTGTTGGAATACTTGAAATTGAAATGCTTTGGGCTTTAGCTGCTGCTGAAAGTGTTGTTGCAAAGACGGATAAAAATCAAATTTCAGATACCAAAGAATTTTTGTATCAAGCAACCGAAAGTATTCAAAAAGCACGAGTTTTTGAAGAAGATAATATGTAAATTTTTTGTTTTTTTTATAATTTTTTTTTCTTTTTTTGGTTACTGTATTTTTTCTTTTTTCATTACTGTAGATTTTTGTGTACGCTAAATTTAACTGGATCCGCGAAAAAAAATTTATTTCGAACACATTAAAAATACGTAAAAAATGTAACAATATAAAAATATGGTTTCAAAGTTTAAAAAAAGCAAAGTTTTTTTTCAGAAACACATAGAAAATTGGCATTCAAAATTTTTTCTTATTTGCAAATATAAAAATAAAAAATTAAATAAAAATTAAGAACAAAAAACCCAATGAGGCTATTATTATTAACCCAAAAAACACTTTCACTGTCGGCTTAAATGGGTCAAAAATCCCTTGATCAATGGCTAAATCTTGATAGACATTTTTAACAAATTCAGAATCAAGATTATCAATTTCTTTGATTACTGTAGCATTGCAATTTTTGATAAATTTTGTTAATTTTGATTGACAAACAGCTTTCAACATTTCGGCATTATTTTTAATTGCGGCATTTGTAAGTTTGGAAATATTTTTTTCCGAAATTTGTGGCATTAATTTAAATTCAATTTCTTTCTAAAAAATATTATTTTAAATGTTTTTAATATTTTTGTAACCATAAAAAACACTAACCTTTAAATCATTGATTTCATATTTATTTGAAAATTCAAGCATAAAAATTAAATCTTCAATTTTTGTTGGAAGTATTTCAGAAATTCCATAACAAAATTTGATAATATTTTCAAAAAGTTGATAATCACAATCAGTAATCTCGATTACATTTTCATTATCAGTGCTTTGAGCTTCAATCATTTTTTTAAAAATTGGCGAAAAAGTTTCAAGGATAATTTTATGAACCTAAAAATACATTACTGTAATTACTGTAAATGTTTAAACCTTAAAAAAATTACCATAATTTGTTGATCTCCAATAACAATTTTGATATCTTTTTTATCACTGATAAATAATTTTTTGCTTAAAAAGCAATTTTTGTAAGTAAATGGTTTAACGGTGAAAGTAACATTGAAATTAATTACACAATTTTCAGAATTTCATTTTCATTAATTTTTTATGCTCCAAAAGTTTAAAGCCTTTACTTTCAGAAGTTTCAAAAATAAATTCAAATGTTTTGCTTCCAGGTTCATTATTTGTCAATCTAACTTTAACTTGATTATTTCCAGAAAAACAATTAAAATAAATACAAATAGCTCCATTTTTATTTGGATTTAATGAAAACGAAAACCAAAGTTTGCCATAATTTCTTACACAAAACATTTGAGTTTTAAAAATTTCATCATTTTTTAAAATACAAGATTTCAAAAAACTTGTGTTAAAATTCCATATCAGAACACTTCCAAAATAATTCTAAAAAAGATTGATAAATTAAACAAATTTTGTAATTATTTACGGAAAGAAAAGTCTAAAAAATTAATACTACATTGATGGAGGCAAGCATTTTCTTTCTTCTTCTGTTTCAGGAGCAGCAAAAACTAAAACGGTATAAATTTGATTTGATAGATTTTAATAAACTAGTTTTTTCTTTTTGCAAATCACTAATATTTATTTTTTGAGATAACAAAGAACTTTTTTTGGGGGTGCTTAATTATCTTTTATGGGCATACTTTTATGGCTAAGGTCAAATAATATATTTTTCTCACATACGAATATGGGCATATTTGCACTCACATTTGCATACATACATATACGGATTTTAGGACGATATTGTATAAAAAGATTGAATCATTGAAAGGAAGACAGATGTATGAGAAAGAGCAATAAATATATTGATTTTTTAAAATATCTAATACTTTTTTTCTTTTTTCCCCTTTTTTATAATATATTTTCTGAGGACCCCCTTCGCTGCCATGATAGCTCAGTTGGGAGAGCGTTAGACTGAAGATCTAAATGTCCCCGGTTCGATCCCGGGTCGTGGCAAATTGTTTTTTATTAAATTTTTTAAAGGGAGTGTCAACCAGGGCTCTGCGATATCGATATCGAAATATCGAAAAAACCGATACGATATATCGAAAATATCGATATCGATAAAATTTAGAAATATCGAAAATATCGATATCGAAAATTTTTTTAAATATCGAAATTTTGCCATATTTTACCTTCTTAGTTGGATGACTAAGATAAAGTAAGATTTATCTGGCATCGTGAGAATTATTACTGATAATGAACGAGTTAAAAAAAAACACACATAATAAAATTAAATTGCAGATTAAAAAAATTTAGAAAAAATTTATAACTGCAAAATTTTAGAAAAAAATATCGAAAATATCGATATCGAAAGTTTTTTAAAATATCGAATATCGAAAATATCGATATCGGTAAATTTTAAGAATATCGAATATCGAAAATATCGATATCGACTTTCTGAATATCGATATCGCAGAGCCCTGGTGTCAACGACAAGCAAGTAGCACGGTGCCGTCCCTGATTCAGGCAAAAACGATAAAAAAAGTTGAAATAAAAACGTAAAACTCAGATTCTCACATCGAATCCAAAGCAAAGCAAGCGTTCTATTTTTCACGCCGATGTTTGGCAAAATGCTTTTCAACGCCATGTGACCAAAAAAGTTTTCGTTTTTTTTCGTATTTTTTTTGTTGGAAAAAAAGTGAAAAACGAAAAAAAACGTTTTTTTCTCCCACATGGCATTGAAAAACATTTTGCCAGACATCGGCGTGAAAAATAGAACGCTGAATTCGATGTGATTCTATCCAAATGATTTTTTATTTAAATACAATTTTTGGATAAGAAAAAACGGAAAGAAAGAAAAAATTACCAAAATTTTTTGATTCGGATTTTGAAGCATTTTCGTGTTGAGAGAACCAATCACATTTTACTTGCTTGTAGTCGACACTCCCTTTAATTTTGTGATAACGAAAGCTTGATTATCGATAACAATTTATAAAAAAAGAATTTGCCACGACCCGGGATCGAACCGGGGACATTTAGATCTTCAGTCTAACGCTCTCCCAACTGAGCTATCATGGCATCGAAAGAGGTCTTCAGAAAACATGTTGTGTGACAAAAAAAAACAGACCATTTTTTGAAAAATAAATGGAATAAATTACAATAAATAAAAATTGGACCAAAAAGAACAAATCACATAAAAATTTTTGTAAACCGCTTTGAAAAATGTTACACCTTTTTTTTGTGATCGTTAATCATTTGTGATTTTTTTTGTATTCAGTGCAGTTGGGTTTTTTACGAAACATTTATGCTAATTTTTATAGAAATTTAATTTTATTGTATTAAATAAAAAAAAATACCAAAATTAAAGAACAAAAGATACGATAATATATAATATTACCGTATGCTACTTTATATATATCTGTTAAAGATTAAAATTTTTATTATTAATTTAAAAAAATAATCACTAAATATCTTTTTAAAAATTGATACTTTGGTGATTATTTATTTAAAAAGAAAACGCTGTTTCCAAAGAAAAAAAGGGCAATTAATTGAACTAAAAGAAATTTTTAACCCAAAAATAAATCAATTTTAAAAGAAAATGTTGGCGGGGGGGGAGGGGGGGGGGGGGGGGGGGGGTGATTGATAGGCGATCGAAAGAGACCATTTTTTTTGTTTTTATTAAAAAAAGGGTGGAAAAAAATGCGCAATCAATTTTTTTACGTGCATTTTTATATTAAAAATTTTTTGATTTACAAAAAAATCAATGTTTAAAGAATCAAAAATAGCTTTGCCAAATATCATTTTTGAAGAATGTTTAGTTTGTGGAAAGCTCACGTCAAAGCTGCATTTACAGGTTTGTACATTTTCTTTTTCTACCGTAATCATAAAGGGTTCCGGTAGCAAAAAATTATTATTTTATGTTTTTTTTAGGTTCACATTTGTTATGGTTGTGCGGCATTTTATCGAAGATCAATAAATTTCAATAAAAAATATAGATGTCGAAATAATAAAGAAAAATGTGACCTTAAAAGTTTGTATAACAGTTTTTAAATGATTTAAATTATTTAAATTTCATTTTTTAAGATCAACCAAAACCAATTTGTCGATTATGCCGATTTAATCGTTGCAAAGAACTTGAACTAAAAATCAATAAAAATAATCCAAAAATGATTAATTCATTTGAATTAGACTATAAACCGGATGAAACAGATCCATGGAATGTCGTGGATTTATTTTATCAAATTAATTCAACTTTTAAGGTTTGCAAGTTTTTTTTCTAGCACGAAAAAAAATATTTTTCCAACAAAAAAACAAAAACTTTTTTCAACCTTGGCATTGAGAAACATTTTGCCAGACATCCTCCCGGAAACACGCTAATATTTTTTAATAAGCTACATTCTATATTTACAGTACCATTTTTTAGAAATACAGTAATCTATCTGCATCAAATTATGCCATTGATTTTAATAAATCATTTGAAAATTTTTTGGATGCTTCAGAATCTCCAAACAAAGAATATATTTTTTGCGAATCTGAAAAGGCATCAGTATTTTCAAGAGTATTTTTTACAAATAAATTTGCTTTAAATACTGCAAAACTACTTTTAACATGTCCAAATTTTCAAAAATTACCATTGAATGAAAAAGTAAGGTTTAATATTAAAGGAGGCGGACTCTTTACTTTTTTCGTTTTTTTCTCGAATGGATGAACCTGACGATCAGGCAAAGAACAATAGAAATTTCTTTTGTTCTTTGCCTGATCGTCAGGTTCATCCTTTCGTAAAAAAAAACGAAAAAATTAAAGACTCCGCATCCTTTAATGGTTTTTTTTAAACATTTACATACAGTATTTTCAGATACTAATTCATGATCGATTTTGGCAAATGTTTGTAGTTTTACGAAACTTTTATCTTAGTTATGAAAGATTTGGTCGTGGTCCAGAATTAAAATGTGTTATGGATAATATTCAATATACTGATCACACAAATCTTCATAAATGTATGCAATATGATTTTATATCTGAAGAGAGCAAACTATTCCTTCCATCATATTCATCAATAGGTGCAAAATTTTTTAATGATTTTAAAAAATTAAATGCAACATTTTTTGAATTTAATTATATTTGTTTAATTTCATTATGGTCATTTCATAGTAAGTGTATACTGTACTTTTCTACCTACGAATACGGTAACAAATATATAAATTCCTTTTTAGGTTTACCACAATTAAGTTCTTCAACTCAAAATCTTGGTGATAAAATTATAAAAGAAGCTTCAGAAAAATTACATGATTATTATATCAAAGAATTACGTCGAAATAATTATGCATCACGACAAGCACAATTATTTAAAATTGCTTTTATGGCTGAAGTAAGGAATTTAACGGAAAAATATAGTAATATGAAAAAGTTTTTAGCATTTAATTGAATGTGAAACCGAAATAATACAAGCTTGGAAACTTTTCAATAATAATTCAAAGAAATTTCATCTTTGTAAATTTAAAACTAATTATTTCGTATATAAAAATTAGAAAAATAAAGTTCACTACAGTATTAAAAGAGGTAAAATTACAGCAATATTCACCCAAAGATACAGTAACCCTTTCAAGGCGAATAATTTAAATTAAGAATTTTTTTCATTTATAATTAAATTCCTTTTAAGTCAATGAGAAAAAGGATTTCCTTAAATTCAATGGATTAGCATTTAATATTATTACCAAGTCGAAGCTTATCAGATATCACTCAAACCCTGGATACTGTAATACAAAAACTAAGATTTCACTACCATGTTTCCACTAAACTACATATATCCAAAATAATTCAATTAAAAATTTTTTTATTAAACCAAACAAACTTTATGACATAAATTCTTCATTAAAAAATCAGCATTCTTCCACAATTTTCCTCGGCAAACTTTCTTAATTTGCTTCACTTTCTTCATCATCACTACTTTCAAAAATATTTTTAGGTTGAAAAGATGCAGAAGTACCAGAAAAAATACGATCCCTTTCTTGAATTTCAAAATTGACATCATATGGATCATTAAAAGCACTTCTGTCAGAACAGTTTGCAGTCTTTACAGCTAAATTCTTGATTCTGTAATCATCTTGAATAGCTTCAGTTTCCAAAACATGTATACGTTGAGAATATTTAAGTCGACGTCTCTGAAAAATATATAAAAAATAAATAAATAGCATATATAAAATTAAACTTACATCATTTTCTAAGGTCAAAGCTCTAAGTTCATTGATATCAAATCGTTTCAATTTAGGAAGCAAGGGTTGAGTTGTTCCATTATCCTTCTTTGACTTTGAGACATTAACTTCCATTAGTTGAGGTACGTCATCGTTCACTGATTCAGATACACGATCTTCCATTGATTGAGATACATCATCTTCTGTTAATTCAGAAATACTTTCTTTCTCGCAATTTAATACATCATTCGGCTTCGAGACATTAACTTCCATTGGTTGAGGTACGGCATCGTTCACTGATTCAGATACATGATCTTCTATTGGTTGAGATACATGAACCTTCTTCGATCTAGAAACACTTTCTTTCTCTCGATTTGTTCCATTATTTTTCTTTGGTCTTCCTCGACGTAAAGATGAACTGGCAGCCAATGGTTGAAGAACATCATCTTTTACTGTTTCAGAAACACTTTCTTTATCGCAATTTAATACATCATCCGGCTTCGAGACATTAACTTCCACTGGTTGAGGTACATCATCGTTCAATGATTCAGATACATTTTCTTTCTCTCGATTTGTTCCATTATTTTTCTTTGGTCTTCCTCGACGTGAATGTGAAAAAGATGAACCAGCAGCCAAATGTGGAGGTAAATCATCTTTCGCTGATTCAGAAACACTTTCTTTCTCTCGATTTGTTCCATTATTTTTCTTTGGTCTTCCTCGACGTGAATGTGAAAAAGATGAACCAGCAGCCAAGGGTGGAGGTAAATCATCTTTCGCTGATTCAGATACATCTTCCATTGATTCAAGCACATATGGCTTCTTTGATCCAGATAAATTATCTTTCTCTCCGATTGTTCCATCATTCTTCTTTGGTCTTCCACGAAGTGAATATGAAGAAGATAAACCGGCAGCAACAGTTCTTCCACGATTTATCTTCTTGATTAAAGTTTTATCTATCTTTGGAGTGAATAGAGAAGAAGGCCCAGCAACAGTTCTTCCACGATTTTCAGTTTTTCTCAAGCTATAAAAAGAACTCATGGATTTAAATAAATTTTGTTGTTTTGGTCTTTCTCGAGGTGAATATGAAGAAGACGAATTGGCAGCCAGTGGTTGAGGTACATCATGTTCTATTGATTCAGAAACACTTTCTTTCTCTCGCTTTGATACATCATCCGGCTCCGAGACGTTAACTTCCATTGGTTGAGGTACATCATCATTCAATGATTCAGATACACGATCTTCTATTGGTTCAGGTACACGAACAATCTTCGATCCAGATACATTTTCTCGATTTGTTCCATTATTTTCCTTTGGTCTTTCTCGAAGTGAATATGAAGAAGATAAACCGGCAACAACAGTTCTTCCACGATTTTTCTTCTTGATTAAAGTTTTATCTATATGTGGAGTGAATAGAGAAGAAGGTCCAGCAACAGTTCTTCCACGATTTTCAGTTTTTCTCAAGCTATAAAAAGAACTCATGGATTTAAATAATTTTTTTTGTTTTGGTCTTTCTCGAGATGAATATGAAGAAGACGAATTGGCAGCCAGTGGTTGAGGTACATCATGTTCTACTGATTCAGAAACACTTTCTTTCTCTCGATTTGATACATCATCCGGCTCCGAGATGTTAACTTCCATTGGTTGAGGTACATCATCATTCAATGATTCAGATACACGATCTTCTATTAGTTCAGGTACACGAACCATCTTCGATCCAGATACATTTTCTTTTTCTCGATTTGTTCCATCATTTTCCTTTGGTCTTTCTCGAAGTGAATATGAAGAAGATAAACCGGCAGCAACACTTCTTCCACGATTTTTCTTCTTGATTAAAGTTTTATCTATCTGTGGAGTGAATAGAGAAGAACGCCCAGCAACAGGTATTCCACGATTTTCAGTTTTTCTCAAGCTATAAACAGAACTCTTGGATTTAAATAAATTTTCTTGTTCTGGTCTTTCTCGAAGTGAATATGAAGAAGATGAACCAGCAACAATTCTTGCACGTTTTGGAGTATTCATATTTTACTGAAAATTAATCAGAAGGAAAAAACATTAAATTAAATGCAGTTTATGCGTAATTATTTATTTAAATATTCGCGCGCCTAAAATTTTGATAATCAAAATTCTTTGAAAAAAGTTTAAAATGTTGCTTTTTTCGTGTCGAGAAATAATACAAAATTAAAAGTTTAACATTTTTTATTTTTTTTTCAAAAGTGCTTTTTTCATTTATTGAAAAATGTAAAATTTGTAAATATAAAAATTTATTAAAAAAAGTTATAAATTAATTATTTATTAATTTTTTACTTCTTGCTCGTCGATTTTTAAACCAAATTTTAATATTCAAAGTTGTCATAGGTGACCCAGAATTTTGTCGATACGGTAATTCATTTAGGGTATTTGTATATCCTTCAATTTGCATCCAATTTGGATGGGAATTCTCTTGAAACCATTGCTCCAACATTGGAATTTCTGTCATTAAATCAAACATTAGTCGACTTCTTCCACTTCCATGAAAATTTGAATATTTTAAATTTAGTGAAGATTCATCTCTCAAAATTATGCTTGAATTATTTAATGTATTGTTTCTGCTTGAGGTAGTTATTGTTGATGGAAGATTTAAAAAATTGTTTGTAAATTCAGAAAAAAATGAAGTTGGAAGATTATTATTATTGCTGCTGTTTGATGGGGACAAAGATGTTTCAGTTTTTGTTGAAAAAGTACTGTAATGAAAATCATTTGAAGATTCGGTTGTTGTTGCGGATTCTTTGATATCATTATCTGAATCACTGATAGAATTATCACTAACATTTTCATGTCCAAAAAATGATGGAGATGATTCTGATGCATTTTCGGTTATCAAAATTCCATCAGGTTCTGGAAGTCGCATTTGTATTATCCCGGTGCCATTGTCATTGGCATTACATGAATTAATTTTATTTGTTTTAATTATCCTATTTGAAATTATTGGATTTGGAGCTTTTATTGTTGATGGTATCCTAAATAATGTAATTAACAAATTATACTGTACATTTAAAAAAAAATATACTTACTTTCGTGTCAAAATTTTTAGGGTTAAATTTGATGAAATATCTTTGAGTAAATTTGTAATTGGTTGGAAAAGATTGTCGGTGATTTGATCGAATGATAACGGCTTCCAATTATTTATTTGTATTAAACCTAAAAGTTTGTTAATTTTAAGTTTCTGAATTTTTGAAATTATATGTTAATTTTTAGTTTACAAATTGACAAAATACAGTATCCAAAAAGCTTAACAAATATTTTATTTGTTGCATTAAAAAAAAAGCTGATTACCTTTACTTTCTGAAACCAAATGTGGCATTCCAAGATCTTTCAAAACAGATTCAACAAGTTTTGAAAAAGCTGTTTGACCATTGACCACAACAAATGTATCCAAAATTGTTTGACCTTCATTTGAACATGTTAAACAATTTTGTGGTTTAATTGTTTCAATTAAAACTCGAATTGTAAACATATTTAATATCTACAAAAAATTTGGAAATTAATAAATAGTCACAATTAAGCAAAACTGAACACGTTAAACTTTTTAAAAAGGAAAGAAAACTGTAAAAATTATGTTTTAAAAAAGAACAAAAATTAAAGGAAAATGCCTGAAAAAATTGGCTGAAATTGAAAGAGATAAAAACCCATCTGTTTTTTTACTGCTTTTTGAGATAAAAGGATTTTATTAAAAAAATTCAACGACTGTTGTAATGTTTTTTAATATTGTTTTAAAAAACAATACATTTTGCAACATTTTTTAAAGCAGTTTTTTAATAAAAAGTAGGAAACAAAAAATAGCATTATTTTTTGAAAAATAAATAAATATTCGCATTTTTTTTAGGAAAAAAGAGAGAGAAGGAAAAAATCCATTTGTTAATCCCTTACCAAAAAAAAAATAAGAGAAAAAATGGGCTTATCTCTATCCTTTAATCCTTTATCCCTCTTTTTTTCCAACATGCAGCGGCAGTACTAAAGAAATGGGCTCAACTAAGTGTGTGTGTGTGTCGGAGCAGCTGTTGTAGTTGTTGTTGTGGATGGGGGGGTCTTTGGTGCTGCGTCATTGAATGCAGACACACAACATCCTAAGCCTTTTCCCCCTCTCCTTTTTTTCAAGGTTTTTTTTTTCTGCTGGCAATTAAATCCAAAACTATCGGATCGCAGATTTAGTGTCCCCGGAGTCGGATCAAATGAATCGATTTTTTTAAATACTTTTTGAAACTAAGGGATCGTCCAAAAATCACGTGATTAAAAAATCAAGATTTTTAGACCCCCCCCCCTCTGTGACCAAACATCAAAGTATTTTACCGAAAACATCAAAGCTCGTGACAATTTGGGTAACCCACTCTCCCCCCTTGCCTTCGTCACGTGATTTCTGAACAGTCCCTAAAGTCGAAATGGCATGAAAAAAAAACAATAAATATTTGAAAATAAAAATGATAGTTTTTTTTCCAAAAAAAATTAAAGCGTTAAACACTGAAAGGATTATCACTGAATTTTAAAGAAATTTCTCACAAGTGTTAAAAAATAACAAATACATTTTTTCCATAAAAATAATTATTAAAGTAAAAATTATGATTTTGGTAACAAAAATTTAGGTTCATCAAAAAGTTGTATTTAAATATTTAAAAAAAGTACAAAACTGAAAACTTTTATTTTTTATACATTGTCTATGCAACATGGATGTATTGAAATTTTTCAATGTTAAATTATGATACTTGATTTTTAACATTTTTTTCATTTTTTTGCCCACGGATTACGGTAAAACAGAAATATCAGCAAAAAAATACAAAAACAAAAAGCGGTTACGAAATTTCGTGCGCCCGGGCGCCGATTTATGTTTCTCTTATCTTTTTTGATGAAAGATAAGAGAAACATAAATATCTTATTTTTCATCAAAAAAAATTATTTTATCATAAAATGCATGTGATTTGAAACCATCGCTAAAAAGAAGAATAAAAAAGCGATAAAAAATTGAAAAAACTCAAAAATTTTAGTCTATATGTAGCTTGAAACCGTCGTGCTCCAAAATCCATGATGAAATATTTTTCCGAACTGCATTTTCAAACGCCTTTTTAATTCCTTCTTCAGTGTCATCTTCAAATTTAATCCCAAAATGTGAATTTTGGTGGCCGTTGTTCTGAAAAATAAAAATGTATCAAAGAGCCCGCCTCGGCGAAAGATCAGAAGGAAAAATATCAGGCAGAGAAGGGGTAAAAATTAATCTATAATTTTTTCAGATCTGGATAATCCCAAAGAAGACATACTTTTATGTAAATGGAGAATGCAGTAGCATCAAAAGTTTTTGGGACATCTTCCAACCATAATCCATTCATTTTTTTAGTAAATTTTAGTAGTGCCATTTTTTGAGCTGTTACATTTGTGTAACCATTTTTTGACATAGGTATACTGTAAAATTAATTTAGATATAATTAAACTTTTTCTTTTAAAGGGCTGTCCAGATGTGAGTCATATTAGGTAGGAGGGAGGAGGGGGAGGAGGGGGGGGGGTACAAAAAAGATACTGCTTCAAAATGGGAGCAGCAAACAATCAAAAGAATATAGAGGGAATATATAGGGTGCGTGAAAAGGTGGAAATGGCGGTGGAAAAGGTGGAAATGAGGGGGAAAAGCAAAAATGTTATATTTTGCTTATTTATAGCTAAAAAAGGATTGCGAAATCGATGGTAATATCAAATAATTGTTTGCACCCCCCTGATTTCGCAATAGTGTTTTTTTTTTCCGTTTTATCTCCAAGTTATATATATATATCATATGGATTAAACACTGTGGAACACGAATTTCACATTTTTAAGTGCCCTTATAAAGCTCGTTTTTAAGATTTTCTGATTTAAATACAAAAATCACCTCCATAGTCAATAAATCAAAAAATCTCAAAAACGAGATTTATAAGGGCGCTTAAAAATGTGAATTTCGTGTTTCACAGTGTTAAATCCATATAATACATATATAACTTGGAGATAAAACGGAAAAAAACACTATTGCGAAATCAGGGGGGTGCAAACAATTATTTGACATTTCCATCAATTTCGCAATCCTTTTTTAGCTATAAATAAGCAAAATAAACCATTTTTGCTTTCCCCCCCTCCTTTTTATCCCTCATTTCCACCTTTTTCACGCACCCGAATAAATACAGGTGTTTAAAAAGTTCTTTCCGCGCGTGATACTTGGCAAAGTAAAATTTAAACATTGGTTAAAACTTATGAAACACCCTTATATGATTTTTGTAGTACATCATGTCTGGACAGCCCTAATCTATTTATCTCTTACAAATCAAGATGACAACATTTTGGAACAGAAGCCAATAATTCTTCTATTGATACAATTGATCCATCTTTATCATCTGTTACAGTAATAGGAATAATTGTTAAATGTACAACATTTTTTGTTATTTTTCTAAATTCTTGTAATGTCAGGGTGCAATGACCTATGCAAAGAAGAGTTATTTCACATCGAAGTATTTTCGTAATTATTTGTTTAAACACTTTTGTGGGCGTTATTTCTAAAGATGAAGCATTACCAATCTGATCAAAAATATTTATTTTAAAATCTAAGCTAGCTATTTGATTATCAGCAAATATAATATTATGATTTTTTGAAATTCCATTTTTTTCTCCTTCAGAATAATAAAATCTTAGGGTAGAATTTTGGCTAAAATAAATTCCAAAAAGTGGAATTATTTTAATTTTTATAAAAAATAATTTACAACAAAAATATAATTTATAAAATAGCTTTGGAGTAATATTTGGGTCATGTAACATGTAATCAATAATAGGCTTTGGAAGCGGAAATTGTTGTTGGAAAATTGAATTGACACTTGTAAATTTTATTAATTTTAGTGAATGGGTAGACATCGTCCGTCGTTTTACCAAAATGCTGAAGAATGAAAATGAAATGATAAAAAACAGATGAAATATGTTTTAAACAATTTTCTTCCATTTTTTTAAGGTATATTTTAGTTTAAAAAATGAAAAAAATGTCATCTCAAGTGTTTTTTTATATTTTAGAGAAAAAAGGAAGGAGGGGAAATTCTCAAGTATGACTTTACAACGGGTTTTTATGGTTGCCTGAAGATTGGGTAAACTTTTGAATATATTGCATAAACCAGAAAATGTACGCAATCGTCTGGACCTAATCTACCTCTACCTAGTCAAGTGTGAAGCAATTGGAAAAGGATCAGATAAGCAATCAATATTTGTAAATACAGCATATTTTATTTTTTAGAAGCAAACGTAAAAAGCAAATTTTATTAAATCAATCAATAAAAAAACATGTTTATATTCATACTGCAAAAGTTGATTTTTTATCTGATCCCGTTTCTTTTCCAACTGCTCCATAGATTCTATTGGAGTTGCAGCAGCGCTGTTAATTATTGCAGCATATATTCGTTTTACAATTTTTCTCTTTTTTTGTGAAAAAAAAAATTTCGAAAAATTAATTTTTTTTTTGTTTGATTATAGTACTTTTAGACCTGAATAAGAAAAATTTAAAAACAAAAAATTAAAAAAATTAAGTTAAAGCGCCGAAAATGCCATCTGAAAATTTAAAAAAACAAAATTTTTTGATAGAAAAAATGACACTTTTTCTTTCCTTTTTTTGCAAAAAAAACCTTTATGCTTTTGAAAGACGCTTCGCCAAAAACACCTTTTTTAGGCGATTTTGTATGAAAAAATGGTGGTTTTTGGGGTATGCCATTTTTTCGCTCATATTCGCACATAAGAAAAAAATACCATGGGAATCAGAAAAAAATTTTCTGTCGAATTATATAAAATTTAGAGTTAAACCGAGTTAAAGGGAGTGTCGACGACAAGCAAAAAAAAATTTTTGGCAACAAGTATGTTTTTACACGAAAAAGACATTTTTCTATGCTATTTCTTTTCTCTAACTCATTTTCGTGTTAAAACATACTTGTTGTCCACACAAATTTTTTTTTGCTTGCCGTCGACACTCCTTTTAAACCCCCTTTTTGTAGTTGAAACGATACAGTAAATTAGCATTTTCGGCGCTTTGCCCAAAGCAAAAAAATTTTTTAAGTTGCATATTTTGAATCAGCGTAAAAAATAACATCTAGTAGGTCTGATTATTAGACAGTAAATTAAAATTTAATTTTTCATACTGTAACGAAAAAAATGTCAAAGAAAGGAAAGAAAAAATTGTTCGCTGCCATTGTCTACATAAAAATGAGTGTTACTTAGAAATCAGTTATTATGCAGCATTTTGTAAAACATGTACAGGGTGATTCACGTCAGTTGCCGACTTGTTTCTATTTGGCAAATGGTCAGTATTGACTTCCAGGGGTTCATATTTTTAGGGAAGGGTCACCATTGGCACAGGTAACTTTTGCACTAAAAATTTTGGCATTCGGTGACACCACGCCAAACGGCGCCAAATTCAAATTTTTTATGTTAAATTACTATTTTAAACATATTACTATGAAAATCTAGCCTTTTTAACAGAAAACAGTGAAAAAATTAACCAATTTAGTTAAATACTGAATGAATGCCAAGGTATTGAAAAAATGGTCAATTTTAGAAAATTATAATTTTATTTGAGTTTTCATCAGTTTTTTCACGATTTCCAACTATTTCAATAGCTAAGCAACACAAAATGTCAAAAAATAATTGAATTCGAAAAATTTTAATATTTAGTGATTTTGACCATTTTTTCAATACGATTCATTCAGTATTTAACTAAATTGGTTAATTTTTTCACTGTTTTCTGTTAAAAAGGCTAGATTTTCGTAATAATATGTTTAAAATAGTAGTTTAACATAAAAAATTTGAATTTGGCGCCGTTTGGCGTATTGTCACCGAATGCCAAAATTTTTAGTGCAAAAGTCACCTGTGCCAATGGTGACCCTTCCCTAAAAATATGAACCTCTGGAAGTCAAAACTGATCATCTGCCAAATAGAAACAAGTCGGCAACTGACGTGAATCACCCTGTATATAAAATTTAGAGTGGAACCTCGAGGAACCCGCTTTTTGTAGTTGAAACGATACAGTAAATTAGCATTTTCGGCGCTTTGCCGAAAGCAAAAAAATTTTTTAAGTTGCATATTTTGAATCAGCGTAAAAAATAACATCTAGTAGGTCTGATTATTAGACAGTAAATTAAAATTTAATTTTTCATACTGTAACGAAAAAAATGACCAAAAAAGAAAGAAAAAATTATTCGCTACCAGTGTCTACATAAAAATGAGTGTTACTTAGAAATCAGTTATTATACAGCATTTTGTAAAACATGTATTTATAATTTTGATGAATATTACGGTAATTTTTGTGATTGTTATTAAAAATCAAATATAATATCAATGATTAAAACTGTGACAATTCAAATCAAATTTAAAATACAACAAAAAAAGAAATTAATTACGATTACAAATACAGTAATTTGTACAGTACTACCGCGGGAGGTTGTCGATATCGGTGTTGGATTTGTAGTTGATATTGTTGAAACACTGTATGTTTTTGTTGTTGAAGTTGTTGTTGAAATTTCTGAATCATTGGTTATATCAATATTCATGTAAATAATAACTCCAGGATCATTTAAAACACTTAAACCATTCCATGTTACATTTTTATAGCATATCATAATGTTCATATTTGTAAAAGTTTGATAACTTCCAACTTTATTCATCCTAAATTATGCAAAAGCCATTTTTGAAGAAAAAAAAGAATACTGTAAAACATTTACTTTTGAAGCGAATTATTTGCATAAAATTCAAATAACATTTGAGGTGCTGGATTGTAAAAGGTTATATTAAACGTAACAAAACTATTTTTTTCAATCGTAAAATTTACAAAGCAATCTGAAAGTATATATTTTTTAAAGCATTTTTTAAGATTTATGAATAAATAAATGAATTGATTTGAAAAATTACGTTATGTGTTTTTTGTACTGCGTGCCAGGAAACTTCTGTCAAAAAATGCAATCAATCGTGTCGAGAATCATTAAACGGTCAATTTTTTTACTTAATATACAAAAAATTTTTTTTCGCGGAAAGAACACAAAATTTAATTGAATAAAAAATATTTTTGAAAAGTATTTGTATGTTTTTAAACATGTTAAAACTTAAAATCGTTGCTTTTAGCCGCGAAAAAAATTATTTTTTTTAAAAAAAGAAAGAAAAAAAATTGACCGTTCAATGATTCTCGATGCGATTGATTGCACTTTTTAAATAGAAGTTTCCTGGCGCGCAATACAAAAAATATATAGCGTGAAATTGAAAAATAAGATTAGTGCTGAACTGGCAGTGTTATGTTTTTCAGTGCTCGTGCCCAGCCCCGCACCCCGCAATTTTCAAAAAAGTGCCGTTCTCCGGATTTTTCAAAAAGTCGCCTCCAAATTCACCCTAAGCCCCGAAATTTTAGAGGTTTTCAACAAATTTGGCAAATTTTTTGATTTTAAATGTAAAAAAGTTTGTTAATATCGTCAAAATCACTAATAAAAGTATAATTCACCATGTTTATTAACAAAAATTAAGGTACAATTTTTTTCTTAAAAATGTCTCACTTAAATTGCCTCACGTCCAGCAATTTTCCGAAAGTCGCCCCACGCCTCGGGACAGGGCGAAGCATAGCACTGCTGACTAGTAGATTTCTTCTTCCCCCACCCCCTTGTTCGTGACTTATTTGCGGCCCTGGTCAATTAGTTAAGCACTGGCTCAACAGGAGATAGGTATCCAATTCGAGTATAGCAGGAGGCCGTTTCTCGGGCTACGGGACCTTGACCCTCTAAGATTTTAAAGGAACCTTCCTCAAAAAGCAAGTTAATAAGATTATCTCGGAGAAATATAAAAAAAGCAAAATTGCTCATAAAATATCGACTTATAAACTTGAAGTAGAAAATTACAACTATTCATTCTATTCATGGCAACTTGCTGCAAGCGAGAGAGAGAATTGTGAAAGTTGATAAAATTCAATTAAAAGAGGCGGGCGGTTTGGGATTGTCCAGACGTGACGTCACTATAAAATCGAAAATTGTGAACCCCATCCACCCTTCCGTCACGCTTTGCCCTTTGATCTTTGTCGGCTTTTCAGCAGGAGCGCCACGTTTAGCTTACCCCCCCCACCCACCCATAAAATCCGTGACGTCACGTCTGGACGCTCCCTTTACTATTTTTTTAATTTTTGGATCTCGCAACGGCTGAGCAGTTTATCCGACAAACCGTTGAAGTCTGCAAGATCCTGAAAATAACTAAACTGCAAAAAAATTGCAAACCGTCCGCCCCCTTTCAGGCCGATTCCGAAGATTTAACAATATTTTATAATTCTGACCGGACAATAATTATCTATCAAATACAAAAAAAGGGGGGTAAAGAAGTTATTTACTCACTTGCTGTGCCCCAGGGTATAACGTCTGTCCAATAGGGTGACTGAACGACTGAACGATATTTCAATGACTGAATTAGATTTTGTCCATTTGCAAATCCATAAAAGTTTTGATTAACCGTTATGTACAAGCTTGAATTTGCAGGAATTTCAAAGATATAAAAATATGAAGATAAAAATATATTTTTCCATTCATGAGCAGTTTCATTACTGCAATAAAACTTAAAATGTAAAAATAAAATTTGAAAATAAAAAACTTACTTAAATTCAAACAAAACCGTTTCATTTTCAAATCCAGTCAAAACTTTCACATTATTTTTTGAGGTTGTCCATACTTTTTTTAAATGAAAACTATTATCTTGAAGCAAAATATAAATTTTACATGATCCATTTGTACCAGAAATACCCGAAAATTTCCACTTTGATAGTGCGGGAAGATTGTCTAAAGAATAAATGTTTTTTAAAGGGGCACACAAACTGTCAGGATAAATAATTCAGTTAGCTTAGGCAGTTGGAAAAAAAAAAGTCATTTGTGATGAAATAAACATCTGAGACTTACCAAAACGTGGAAAAACAACAAATACATTGGGATGCAGGATACAGCTACCAATGAGATCTAAAAACAAAAGTGTTAATTAGCATAATCGGCCAAAAATCTGTCAAAGAGATATTATTAAAGGGAGTGTCGAAGATAGCACAAAACTTCTTATAAGACGCCCTCCTGCGCCGATAATTTACCAAAATTTTAAAAAGTGGATATTACTAAATTTTGAATATTTTTCTGTTTTTATTATTAAAATTGATCTTAGAACGTTTTTGTAAATTTTATGGGCGGGAAGACGTCTTATAAAAAAAGAAAAAAAGTTTTGTGCTATCTCCGACAATCTTTTTAACATAAAAACATTTTTCTCAAAATAACTTACTCAAGGGTGCTATTTGAAATGCCAGAAATACAATAGCTGGGAAAGTATTCATGTAAAAAATTCTTTTTACATTTGTTTTACAATAATATAAAGGAGAAATAAAACTTTAAAACGTGCTATTAGAACTTATTAAAGTTGTAAAAACAAAAAATAACGATACTGTAATTTTAACAACACAATAGTTTTTGTTAAAAATTATCACGCCAAAACCAACGTTTATTTTTATCCGCCGATGTCGGGCAAAACGTTTTTTACGCCAACACGAATGGCACGCTTTTTAAATTTTTCCTTGGAGCAGAATATTGATTTTTCCTTTGAAACTCTTTTAAAAAAAAAACTAATGGCACCATCAAATGGTCGAAAGCCTGCATGTGCCAAAAATGAGTTAAAAAGGCGAGAAAAAATTTTAAAGTTTTTTTTGCCAAGAGTATTTGCGTTTTTTACAACAAAAAAAATTTGAACACTTTTTTTTGTTAATTTTTGGCACATAACTTTTGCAGCTAATTTTTGGCACGGTTTCGACGAGGAAGCAGAAAACAGTGTTGTGCCGGACAATTTTTGTCGACTCCGACTTTGACTCCGGAGTTGATTGATGACTCCGGCGGCATCTTTTCCTTTGATGTTTTGGAAGCATCGACTCCGGAGTTAACTCCTCGACTCCGCAGTCAGAGTCGCGACAATACCTCCAGAAAACGACTAAAACTAGTCGTAAAAAGGCGACAAACAACGAGAGAGGCGCTATTTCTTTGTGCATTTTTTTCTTGTGCGCCTATTTTTTAGTCGTTTTCTGCTTCCTGTTTTCGACAATGGGGAATTTGATAGTACTATCTGTTTTATTTTCTGCAAAAAAGTTTCGAGAAATAATCAACATTTTGCCTCAAGGAAAAATTCAAAAAGCGCGCCATTCGTGATGGCGAAAAAACGTTTAGCACGCAAAAATAAATTTTTTCTTCCTTTTGTTTCACGACGTGAATTTCAGAACGATAAAAAAAAATTACCAATCTCTTATCTCTATTACATGTGTTAAGGCTTCATCTGCAAAAATTGCAATATCAGTTGAATCACTAATATACATTTCAATGTAAGCGTGTTCGAATTCCTTAAAATAAAAACTTTTTATACAATAAGTTTTAACTTAAAAAAAACACTGAAACTTGCAGGTAAATTTTCAATTTCAACAGTAAATACTTTATATGATGATAACTGCTGACCCATATCAACAACGAAAAATGGTTTTTGTTTTGTCAGAATATTTTTGTGCAGAAATTCAGGTTCTAAAAATAATTTGTACTATCATTGATGAGAAAGAATTCGAATTTTATTTTTACATTGCAAGGCCGTATACAGAAAAAAATTTCTGAGGGGGCACCAACCGTTTTGGGGGGGGGGGGGGGCACACCTTTGATCCGCCGCCAACACGAAGCGGCAAAATATCAAAGGAAATTCCTCAATTTCGGGGGGGGGGGGGACACAGGTCCCGAATCCCCCACCCTAAATCACGGGCTCATTTTTTGGCAAAAAATGTATAGTTAGGATTTTTTGGGCTTAAATGATGGCAAATGGCTTAGAAATGATAAAAAAAAGCTTTGGAATGATATCTGGGTCGATTTGGAGATTTGCAGTTAGAAAAACCAAAATGGTCAAAATACCGTATTTTCGGCACTTTTTGTGGTGCCATTCCGATACAACTTGAACAATCGGACTTTGGTCCTTTACGATTTGTGCTCTAGGCTATCCTTAATAGTATTAAATATACAAAAATTTTATATCCTTAAAAAAAAAGATGTTAGCCTTCGGAACATGCCGATTTTTGCTAAAAAATGGGGTCAAAAAACAGTTTTTTGGGCGAAATAAATGAATTTCGGGACCAAATGGCCTATCCATCCTTTACGATTTCTTCTCATTGATGATATATATGAATTGGTAAAGATTATTTGCCATTAACTGTCACCAAAAAAAAAGATGCTAGCCTTCGGAAATACCCCATTTTTTGCAGACTTTTCCAAAAAGTGAAATTTGAACACCCGAAACTCAGAAATGAGACTTCCAATCAAAAATCGGGTTTTACAATTTCTTAAAAACATAGTCAGGAGCAAAATAAAACTGTTTACAAAAGTTCAAAGTGAAGTGTTGGCAAGTTCTATTGCTTTTTTGATGTTGGGGTACAAGATAGAGATATTTTTCAATGTGGCATAAAATCAAAACCAGAACTCCAATCAAAAATCGGGTTTTACAATTTGTTTATTATCACACAGGGATTATATTAATACCAAAAGGAGCCATTCAAGTGACTTTATTCCCGACTTCTATTCATTTTAGTCATTTTCATGTGTTAAAGTACCCCCAACATCAAAAAAATTCTTAATATGTCATTTAAACGCTTGCTGATGCTTTATTAAGACTCTCCATACTTTGTTTAGTAATACAAAATCATATTAAAGTCTAACAAAACCGCAAAAAAGAAATTTTTTATAAAGAAGGATTTTTCACAATACCCCCAACATCATTATAATGATATAACTTCAATATTTGATAGTTTTGACCCATTTAAACGGTTTTTATAGTGTTCTTTTATTATTTTGGACATATTTTGATGATTTGAAAGCAAAAAAAATTTTTCTTAAAAAAAAGTTTTTTTAATTTTTTGCCTTGGTCCCCCCTGTGAAAAAATATCGAAATTTTCGAAATTCTTTTTTCGGGGTGCACATTTCAGGGAATGTTCAAGGAACTGTTTGAAACCGTTTGGCACCATTTTTACCCCAGTAAGACCCCCCTGGGCGAAAAACCCCTTAAGTGAACGCCAAATGAGCCCGTGCTTTTTGAATAAAAAATGTGCACTTTTTAAGAAAATTTTGAGAGCATTTTATACTTGTTTTGTGCGAAATTTTTGGCTGAGTTTCGCGAAACGCGAAACGAAACTCCAAAAAGACGCGAAATTTTCGCGAAACAAACGAAACGAAATTTTCGTCCAACCCTATCTCCCCACCCCCCAAAACTGGGAAATTTCGTTTGATATTTTGTTGCGGCGGCAAAATATCAAAGGAGTGCCCCCCCCCTCAAAACGGCTGATGCCCCCTCCAAAAATCGGCACTAGTGCAGTTTTGTTCCCCCCAAACAAAAATGAAAAATTTTTTCCGAAAATTTGCATATAAAAATATAATAGCATTTCTGTTGAGATTTCGAAAGGGTGGGGGGGGGCGGGTTCAAAATATAGTTTGGGGTGAACAAAACTGCACTAGTACCCAAAAATCAATCCTTGGTAAGGCCTTGGCCATGAGTTAGGGTTTTTTTGTCACTTTTTTTTCTCAGTGAATTCGGCATTTATATTAAAAATATGATTATTAAAACTTTTAATTACTGTTAACAGGTTCGGTACCAATGTACAAATATCGCGGCTTTGTAAGTTCTATATCCTCGGTAATTGCTTCAAAAATGATTGTTGAGTTTGGATTTAAATAGGCGGTATATTGCAAATCAGTGGTTAAATAATCAAAAAAAAATACAGTGACGTTATCAGAAATAAGTCGAAAATAATCATTTACTTTTGTTGCTTCGTGGTTGTTACTTTTTGTTACAGTAAATTCTATATATTTATTTATGCACGAACTATTTAATTGAATCTAAAAAGTTTAAGTTTAATTAAAGTTTCATAGAAAAAACCATTTTGTTGTTTTTACTTTTCTCTGTCTGGAGTAGGGAACGGCGACCCGGCCGTACCCGACATATTATCCGGTCGACCTGATTTAAAAAATTTTTAGACCCGGAAACATTCTTGATTCGACATTTTTTAATGCTTCACAGAATGCAATAGACTCATTAACGTTAAATTTTTAATTTGAAAAGTTGTTATTATTTTATTTAGGCTCCAAATCAGGGCTGGACGAAACTGAGATTTGCAAAACGAAACGAAACGAAACGAAACAAAAACTTAGTTTCGCTGGCGCGAAACGAAACGAAACCCAAAAAAAGTGCGAAAGTTTCGCAAAACGAAACGAAACGAAACGAAAGTTATAAATTTTTTTTATTAATAATAATGTTTAAAAAAATCAACAAAACAACAACAATTTTTAATACTCATAATTAAGTAGCTTCAAATTACAGTTCAAAAACAGTAACTTTTTAATAACTTCATCTTTTAAACTCTTTCGCATTACATCAAGGACTAAACCAGCAATTGAAAAAAGTCTCTCAGCTTCAGCACTTGTTGCAGGGGCTGTTGCATGTTTGCAGTATAATTTCGACAAATAAGGAAATCGGCCAGAATTGATTTTTTTTTGCTATTTTTTCAATATAAAAGCAATATCCTACCGTAAATCATATCTTGGATCAAGTTGCTTCATTAAACGACGGAAGCCAGCAGAATCAACAAATGAAAAAGGAAGATTTTGTGTTGCTATCATTTCCATTATCAAGTTATCATTTTGACGAGATTTTGTATCAGTGGTTGACCGAAAGAGTCCTTAAACAAAAGCACATTAGTTATCATATAATGAAGAAAAAAATTACCATCATTGACTTTGAGCTGTTTTGGTGGAACAATGACAGGAGCTTCTGGATTAGTTCTTTTTCTCACTTCTTTTATTGATTTAGTTTTTGTCATAAGTTCATCGTATTGCTTTTTATGTTTATTTTGTAGATGATTTTCACGAGATGTCGTCGAAGTATGTTGAACTTGTTTTGTAGTGTACGTGCATAGTTTGCATTTCCATTGATTAAGATTTGAAGGTAAAATTATTTTTGTAAAATAATTATCGTATTTTGATGACGACATTTTAAGATTAAAATGAATCAAAGAGATTTTAAAAATATTTAAAAAGATTTTTTGTGTAAAATCAACGTCTTGGCAAAATGCATAACAACAGCAACATCGTTAGAGAAAATTTTTCCAAAAAAGCGCCAAAATTAAACTCAAAAAACAAATTATGATTTTATTTTCGACTTTGTTGCCGCTCATTTTTTTCCATAAGTTTTGGGTTTTTACATCATTCTTAGCACATCGTTTTCACGAAACTTTTACGCTTTGTTTCGCGAAACACGAAACGAAACGAAACCCTAAAAAGTGCGAAAGTTTCGCCAAAACGAAACGAAACGAAACTTTCGTCCAGCCCTGCTCCAAATGTTATAACCTGCTTTTTGTTATGGTTTTTATGGAAATTTGTTTTTTAAATTTTTGCCTCTATTTTTAAACTAGTGACCCGGTCGCCCCGTGGGGTCGGGTCTATTCGTTTGACATGACCCGGATCAAAGACCCATGGCCCGGTTTTTTTGATTTCGGGTCGGGTTGCCGTTCACTAGTCTGGAAAGAATCAAAAAATAAATTTTATGTCAGAAGTTTTCCCCCCACATTTTCAGTACCCTTTATGCTTCATAGACGTATATACTTTGACTGTAGACCGCCTCAAGTGATTTCAATCAGGGCTCTGCAATATCGATATATCCATTTCATAATATCGACAAAAATATCAATTTTGCACTCCCCGTAGTTTCAGAAGTTTTCATCAACTCATTTCTCCAGGCTGGGGATTGAAGTTGTAAAAAGTGGCCTAAAATGGTAAAAATCGATAAAAACTACCATTTTTGTGCAATTTTTTACAACTTAAATCCCCAGCCCTGACAAGCTTATTGGCCAAATATAAACCCCAAACTCTAAAACCCCTTGGATTGATCTACGAGAAGAGCAAAGGGGCGGCAGATAAGATAAAAAAACATACAGTAAAGTTACATCTCATATTCCCACAAAAAGTACCGTCATCATTTGTTGTATTTGTAATCGAAAAGCTGTTTTGATCACATGAAGCAATCCATAATGATGGCGCACAAAAACAATCTAAAAATTAATTAAAATGTTAACTTTTGTCCCAAAACAAAGTTTAAAAAATTGAATTTTTTTTTTTGAATTATCCTATTAAAATGTATGGTGACAAAAAAAGGCTGCATTAAAAACTAACTAATTATTTCAAATTTCATCTGGAATCCAACATTTCTAATACTTCCATCACTTTGAAACTTCCATTGCATTTTTCTTTCAGTACCATTGTCGTGTGGAAGAAATATTTTTCCCTTATAATAATTTTCTTCCAATAAAGTCAAAAATGTTTCACTCATTTCATCATAATATGTTATTGTATCAATATTATGCTCCCAAGATTTTATAATGATTGCAGCAACAACCATAGTATTTGGTAAAATTGTTAATTCATATATGCAATATGCATTATTTTGATATCCATTCAGATTAAAGTGATTAATATTTGTCCAATATATTGACGAAGAAGTTGTTGTAGCAGTAGTACAGATAGTTTCGACAACTTCAAATTTTGTTTTGACAACAGTAATTAAAGCTCCAAATTCAATTTTTGCAACAAATGTTTGATTACTGTTGGATAAAAAGATAGATAGATGATTGTCTTCATTATAAAAAGCTTTTTTGATTTTAGCTGAATGTTGACTAAAAAGTTTATAAAATTAATTAATTTTTATTACATAAAAAATACAATGCGTCGACTTCCAGTGTATGTGTGCTGAGCATATGCGCGCAACATGCGAAACAAATGAGCAAGAACATATGCAGAAAAAATTTCGGATGGGGCACTGACCGTTTGGGGGGGGGGGGCACACTTTTGATCTTTTGTCGCTGCCAACACGAAGCGGCAAAAGATCAAAGAAAATTTCTCCGTTTCGGGAGGGCATAGGTCCTGTTTGCCCCCCCCCCTCTCGGTGCCACAACTTCAGCAAAATTTCAGAGGGTGACATATGAAATTTTTAAAAAATGTCATTTTACCTAGTATGAATTAAAATTTTGGGGGGCGGCACTGCCCCCTCTATACGGCCTTGCAAATGAGAAGCATGCAAAATTATTTTCTTTGTTTTTTCTTGCTTCTCACTTGTTTTGCATATTGCGAGCATGCGCTGCTGGAAGGAAACTTTTTCAACACATTGTATTATTATCTACTAACTTAATGATATAATAATTGGTGCTATTAGTAACCGAAAAATTAATATCTGCAGTGATATCCCATTCATAAATTTCTATTTTAAATCCATATCCCTCTGGGGCAGTAAACCTCCAATTACATGACTTTTTTCTTTCAGTAACACTAAAATAACTTGAACGAATAAACACAATTTGTGATTCATCTTCAAAGGAAAAGGGATTGCTCTCTGTCACAGACTCCAAAAAGCATTCATAAGAATTTTGTTCATCCTGAATTGCAAAAGCTTGAAATTCATTATATTTTCCAGCTTGTAGAATTTGTGGTATTTCACTACCATCCCACAAAACAGTATCTTGATCTTCGAATACAGTTAAAGTTAAACTTTGATCTCCTGGATTTGTTACAACAATAATCACTCTTTTTATCTAAAATTAATAACGATAATTAATCTGCAAATTAAAAAAAATTCAAAAATCATGAACACCATCGTGGTTTATATTATAAGCATGAGGGAACTTTTGAAACAGTGTTTTTGCGCCGCCGGCGACTTTTCGAAAGAGATCAAAAGATTTTGCTGCAGCTCAAAGAAAGCCGCAAGCGGCAACAACGGGCAGTGGTGGCAATCGTCATTTTTTTTGCGGCGGCGTCGGCGGCGATGTGGCTCCCAGACATTTGCGCCGAAGACATTTGCGCCGCGACATTTGCGCCCGACAAATGCGCCTACGACAAATGCGCCGCGGCATTTGCGCCCATAAAAAGACATTTGCGCCGATAAAATAAAACTACCGAATTTCACCCATAATATCTTCCTTAATCCACAGAATGATTTCTATACTCTCCACCATTCCCGTAGGGCGCCTCCTAAGCCTGAGCTGAGGGCGCCCTTCGGGCGCCTACTAAGCCTAAGCCTAAGGCTAAGGCTTAGGCCCATGTTCTAGCCTAATGAGGTAGGATCTAGCCTAAAAAGTCTTATCGGCGCAGATGTCGTTTTATCGGCGCAGATGTCGTTTTATCGGCGCAGATGTCGTTTTATCGGCGCAATTGTCGTCAGCGCAAATGTCGCGGCGCAAATGTCGCGGCGCAAATGTCCGCGGCGCAAACTGTGGAGCACCGTTTTGCCGCTAACGAACAAAATGAATAACAAAAATAGCCACCAAAAAAACAAGTCAACAAAAAAAAAGCAGTCAAAATCAAAAATAATATCACAAAATAATCCTCATGGTCGTGATTTTTGGCGCATTTCTCATCTCTGGCTCAAAGGCGGCAGCATACACAAGAAAGCCTGAACGAAATCTAGCCTTACAAAATTACAAAATACATATTTTGTTGCAATTTTGACAAACTTTAAAATAAATAAACATACTTTGGAAGAAGATTCAATGTTAAACACCATGCTACAGTATGCAAAACTATTTGCATACATTAAAACATCCGGAAAATTCAATGTTTCAAAGAAAGTTATTTTATTTGGCTCCAAATTTACTGTAGTCGTTTCACTGCGAATACAAGAATATTTCAAATATTTTGATTCGTTTCCACAAAAAAGCAAAAATAAAATTAAAATTCGCATTTTTTTGCTATTTTTAAAAAAAATAGCAAATACTTTTTTCTTTCTCATTTTTAATACTTTTTTTATGTGCAAAAAAATCAGTTTTTCAATCCCGGCTTAAGCTTATCAGAAAAAAGCTTGATAAATTTTTTTTAATCTGTTGAAAGTGCTATTTAAATTCAATTTTGATACACTTTTTTGCATTTTTGCAAAAAAATTGTTTGTTGACATACATACATGAAAAAAAGGGGGGGGGGGACTAGGTTGTCAAATAGAAATTTCCGGAATTTCCCGGGAAATTTCCCGATTTTTGCGGGAAATTTCCCGGAAATCTTTAAAAATTTTACACTAACTTTTTAAATATGAAATAAATTTTTATAGTAAAAATAGCGTATATTTTGAATACTCTTTTCTTTCACATTTTTAATACTTTTTTATGTGCAAAAAAATCAGGTTTTCAATCCGGGCTTAAAGTTTATCAGTAAAAAGGCTTGATCTGTTGAAAATGCTGTTTTAATTCAATTCAAAGTTAATACATCTTTTTTTGTTGACATACATGAAAAAGAAATGGAAATTTCCACCATTTCCCATCTTTGCAAGATTTTTTTTCTAAAAAATGTGGCAATCATTAGCATCCGTATTTAGCGGCGGGGGGGGGGGGGGGATTCGAGATCTGTGCCCCCCCCCCCCCCCCCGAAACTGAAGAATTGTTTTTAATCTTTTGCCGCTTAGTGGCGGCGGCAGCAAAAGATCAAAGGTGTGCCTCCCCTGAATGGTCGGTGCCCCCTCCAAATTTTTTTTTCTGTATACAGCCTTGGCCAAGGCTGTATACAGAAAAAAACAAAAAAATGCATTTCCTTTATGCTTTTGAAGGACGCGTCGCCAAAAACACATTTTTCAACCGATTTTGTATGAAAAAACGGCTGTTTTTTGGGTTTATCATTTTTGTGGGCATACATGGTCATTGGAAATAAATACTATTGGAACCAGAATTTAATTCTCTATCGAATTAGCTAAAATTTAGAGTTAAACCGAGTTAAACCCGCTTTTTGTAGTTAAAGCAATACAGTATTTGGCATTTTCGGCGCTTTGTCCTCAGTAAAAAAATTTTTAAGTTGCATTTTCGGAATCAGCGTAAAAAATAACATCTAGTATGTTTGATAATTAGTTTTTAAGTAAAAATTAAATTTTTCATACTGTAACCAAAAAAGTGTCAAAGAAAGAAAGGGAAAAAGTGTTCCCGCCCGTCTCTAACTAAAAGAAAAAAAGTAAGTGGAAAACAGACAGGCAACAAAAAAAACATACAAATCATTTGTTAAAAAAAAGACATTTGTTACAAATGTCTTTTTTTAAGAGAGGTTGTTTTTTTATTGATTCAAAAAAATAAAAATGCAACATTCAAATGTTTTTTTTAAAAAGTAAAGAAAAAACAGAGGGTGGAACGTCGTTTGTCTGTTCTCAAAAAACAAAAACCTTGACAGTTTTGATTAAAGATTTTTTAAAAAAAATTATCAATTACATTTGAAAGAAAGAAGTATTGATGAGTGTTGTCGCGGCTCCGACTTCGGAACGGCTTTAGAGCCAATAAAACATGTTCAACACAATGTTGTCGGAAAAAGCCTTTGACGTTTGGTCACGCAGGGGGGGGGGTCTAAAAATCACGATTTTTTTGATCACGATTTTTTTGATCACTTGATTTCTGGACCTGAACAGAAGCAGAACACAATTTTGTGTTTCAGTATATCTTTTTTGAGGTACAAAATTACAAAACTTTTGAGGAACCCTAATTTTGTAGAAGAACAGTGTCCTGTGGTATCCCAGCCCGAGCATATTGATATATAAAACCTTCAAAATCATATTTTGTTTGGAACTTGTTCCATGCTCAAAAATTTTGGTTCTCATCTTGAAAATTCCTCAGAATTCCATGAGAATTCTTGATACCGCAAAATGCGACATCCCACAGTTTGTAAAAACGTGTTAAGCTATTTCCATGCAAAATTTCAGATATTTTTACAATCCAATCAAATTTGCCAGCAAGAAAACAACTTTTTCAACGATGCACAAAAAAAAAGCAGCCGTCTGTTCCGTTGCTTTTATTAAAGCGAAAATTTTGGTGATTCATTTATACAACAAATATTTTTTTGTCCAAAATCAATCAATAATTACAAAATGCTTGCGTTCTGACACATTTCTTTTTAAAAAAGCTCTTGAAAAAGAAGAGCAAAAATCGAATTAACAATTGTTTTTGTCTATTTTTTAGATTTAAACACTTTTTTTTAAATATTTTATATTTTTCCATTTTTATCTATATTTTTAATTACTTTAAATATTATAAAATCCATTAAAAAATTGCATTAAACAAAAGCTTAAAATTATTATTGATAAACTTTGGTAGCACACTGAAGAAGCAATAATAATAAAAATTTTAAGTTAAATTAATTTATCAAATTAATTTTTAAAAGATTAAACAAATTCAATTTATTTTTTTGGCAGATGAACAGTGCTCCACAAAAATATAACCCACATTGAAATTTTAAGATTCTGAATTTTCTAGATGCCCGATTGGTACAATTGTTTCAGATTCGGATTCAGCATGTTAAAAAACCTAAATATCGGCGAAATTAGCCCAAACTCTCAAAAACTGACGAAATTTTTCGGAAAAATCGAAATTTTGCTTCCACAAAAATATAACCCACTCTTCGATTTTACTCATTTTAATTAATTAGACTAAAATACCATTTTAGGGGTTATTCAGCATGCTTATTAAAGGGAGCAGACGGTTTGCAACTTTTTTAGACTCGGAAGATGCATGAACCTGACAATCAGGATCTTGCATGCTCCAGTGTTTTGTCGGACAATTTTTTCATCGTTGCGAGACCCAAATTATGAAAAAAGTCGCAAACCGTCCGCCCCCTTTAAAGCTAGAATGTTAAAAAAGTTTCAAAAAATATGCATTGGCATCGATTTGCCAGGGCATCAAAAATCGCATTTTTGCCTTTTTCGGTGCCGATGCAGCTGCGGAGCAAACATTTTAGAAGAAACCACATATCCCATTTTGTTGCCCTAACCAAACTTAACATGTCCACAAAGTTTCATAACTTCATATCTAACACCCCCCTACAGCCCCCTCTTCAAACTTTGTAAAAAACGTCAAAAAATGCAAAATTTTTTGAAAGTTTGAAGAGGGGTTTGTCGGCGGGTGTTAGATATGAAGTTATGAAACTTTGTGGACATGTTAAGTTTGGTTAGGGCAACAAAATGGGATATGTGGCTTCTTCTAAAACTTTTGCTCCGCAGCTGCACCGGCACCCAAAAAGTATTTTTGTGGAGCACTGTACAAGGGATATACGGGGATTTTCAATTAAAAAAATTTTTTTTTCCGGATTCTGAAGTTTTTAAAGTTTTTTTCCCTCCAAAAAGAGCCCGTGAAGAACCCTGGCAAAATTTTACAATTAAATCATTATAAATAAAAATTTTCAATTTTATTTTATGCAAATTAAAATTAATTTAAAAAAACATTATTACAGTAAACATTACTATTATTTAATATTATTATAAAAAAACAAAATATATATTTATATCCCAAAAAAAAAGTTATGAATCAATTGTAATAACTTCTTTACCACTTCCAGAAATTAATAAAATTCGTGGCATATCTTTTGTTAAAACTTCAATATAGCTAAGATAATTTTCAACTAATGTTTGAGTTTTTCTTGGCGGCTTTGGAAGGGATAATAGGACAAGCTGGGACAAAGCGGAATATTCAAGGATAACTCGATTTAATTGAATTGCATCAGTTAATTTTTTGATCTAAAAAAATGATAAGAAAATTTGATGTTGTGATTAGAGTTCTGATGAAGTCGACATTTCGAAAAATTTATTCGAGCCGAAATTTCGTAATCGAAATAATTTTTTTCGATTTCGAAATGAAACTAAATTTTTTCCGAAATCGAAATCGAAATTTTCGATTTCGCAGAACCCTGATTCTGATCTTATCTTCTTATACCTTGATATCATCAGGTTTAGAATCATCAAAAACATCATCTGGAGTTGCAGGCGTTAAAGAATCTGTACTTTCGTTACGGCTTCGACTAAAAAAAATTTAAATTTTTGAAACAAAAATTTGCATAATTGGCTCTAACCTTTCAATAAAAGATGTTTCCATTGTATTTAAGGCATTTAAACGTAACGGATTAATTTGAACTAAAAAATTTGCATAATTATAATTGTTAACAATTAATAAAACTTACTTGGTGGTGTTTCATCACCAACATATCCATCATTTAAAAAGCCGTTTGCTGATCTCTAAAAAATGAGGATTAAAATTTTTTTTCTTAATTTTTTGTTGCAAAAAACTTACACTTGCTCGAAGACGAGATTTACGTTCATGTTGTTGAATTGTTTCTTGAACAGTATCATCATTAATTTCAAAATCCAATGTGTTAACAATCTAAAACAAAAATCGATATTGTAACAAAAAATTTAGAAAGAATTTTAAATTTACCGCCAAATTTGGCCAAACGTTCAAGGGCGGGAAATTCAAAATTTAAAAACTACAAAAAATTTAAAAAAATTCAAATTTACCGCCAAATTTGGCAAAACGTTCAAGGGCGGGAAATTCAAAATTTAAAAACATACAAAAAATGATTTTATAACAAAAATTTCAAATATCCCGCCAAATTTGGCAAAACGTTCAAAGGCGGGAATTCAAAATTTAAAAACTACAAAAAACTTTAAAAAATTCAAATATCCCGCCAAATTTGGCAAAACGTTCAAAAGCGGGAAATTCAAATTTGAATTTAAAAAAAAAGCACTTACAAAAAGCATTGCATCAATTCGTAACATATAAATATGCTTTTGTAGCCTCATCTTCATATCATTTTCATTTTCATCACCTTGTGCAATAACAAATATCCTCAATTTGCAGCCCTTCCAAACTTTATGCTGTTGAAGTAAAAATGCAATAAGCATTAAAATTCCACCATCATGAACAATCCACCAAATATCCATTGTTCCAGATAAACGAGCTGTAGCCTTTGGAAAGTCGGTAATTCCTTTACAAACAATCATACAATTTTCATATTGTACACCACGAATAAGTTGTTCAGCAAAAATTAGTTGTTCAACAGAATTTTCATTTTCACCTTGTCGAGGAAAGTTTAAGATTACAGTATTTGGGCGAAGACCTCCAATTCCAACCGATTGATATAGGGCCGAAACGGCACCATAAATTTGATGTTGTTCAAAGAAAAGGCATTTTCCAAAGCCTCGAAGACGTGCTTGAAGCATATCTTGTTGAATTCGATGTTTAATCTAAAATGACAAAAAAGGGATTATTGTGGTAGGAATTTTTTTCAAAGCAAAAAGCGCGAATGGTCGAGTGGTGTGGGGTGCTCATCTGACGGTCCGACCCTTGCAGGTTCGAATCCAAGTCAGTGCGAAAGAAAGGTGCAACAATTGGAAGGAGGTGGGTACACTTATAAAGCCTCCAGGGTGATTATTAGCATGGTTTGTGTGTCCATTTTTTGGCGGCTCGTCATAAAACGCCAAAATCTGATTACTCAACTCTTATTTTTTTATCACATCACAATACATACTGTGGCCCAGTTAATATTTATATCCAAAAAAAAAGAAATCCAGGAAAAATTAATTAACAGAAGATACCTTGATTTTGGCATAATATGATTAGCCGCCAGAGCCGTGCTTAGGTGATTGAGGCGTCCCGAAAGGGGGCTGTCGCCACCGGACTTCATTGTTAAAATCCTTAATGTTAGAAAAAATCGGATATAAGCCCTCCCCTTTGACATAATATCTGACATGAGGTATTTTAACATCCAACCCTGTAATAACTTACATCGTCAGCTCTTTTCTTCAGCCCATGCAAATTATCAGATTTTACAAATCCAACGGTAATTGCTAGCCCTCTTCCAGCTTTCATTTGTCCAGCAAGATTTAATAAATTTACTGACCGCAAATCTATCATCTCTTTTGAATATTTTCCATCAACTAATATCAATAATTGTGGCCTCCAATTCTTTGGATGTGGATCTTTGTCTTCAACTTTAAGCAAACTGTATTGTGCCGTTGTTAAGGCAAGACCTCGAATGCCATCCCCCCATTCCTTTTTTGCTCCTTTCCATTCAACATATTTATATATTGCCATGGTTAAACCACATGCAATTAAGGCATAATGCCATTCAGAGGCAAACATAATAAAGAAGCAAAGAAAGGCTCCAGCGACTGATAGCGACCTAAAAAATGATGAAATTTTGGAATTCATGGAAGTTTAAAACTTAGAAATTATGCAAATTTGAAAATATGCAAATTTTTTTTTCTTTGCAAAAAAATTTGCATATTACGTTGTTGCCACTCATGGCTACTTTTACAAAAACTGTTTGTTTTCCAAAAAATTACAGTACTCTATAAAAAACTTACCAATGATAATATTTAAATCTTGGACGCCAATTTGGTGCACCAAGTAAACTATGTAAAGCACAAATTAAATTTACAAATGCATAACACATCAAAAAGAAGAAATCCAAAACCGCAGCAATATCATCAACAGCGCCAAGAAGGATTGCTAATTCCGCAATAAATGCCGTAAAAAGAAGACCAAGAAAAGGTTCATTTGATTTTGTTACACGTGCAAATGGAGCTAACATTGGAATTACGTCATCCTTTGCAATTGATTGTAACAATCGAGGGGCGCCTAAAAAAAGGGGTAAGTATGGTATGATAATAATGTTAAAATTTTATTGACTGATGGTATGTATGTTTTATCAATTTTTTATTGATATCATTTTTTATCATTATCAGATAATCAAAATTTTTGATAAAAAAAAGCTTACTGCATAAACATTGAAGAGCTGCACCAAAAGTAGATAAAAATGATCCAACAATTACAACCCATGGAGTTGGCCATGACAGAGACGCAACAACAAGACTACTAGCAATACTTTTGCCACTTCTAGAAAAATTTTAAGTTAAGAGATACTTTCGCGTCGGGACCAAAAAAGGGACAAGATTCGGTGGTCTTGTTCGTCGAATTCAATCCGCAATTTTCCCGTCAGATGTTTGGCAAAGTGTTTTTCAATGCCATGTGGGAGAAAATCATTTTTTTAAACAAAAATAAGAAAAGATCGAAAACTTGGCATTGAAAGACATTTCGCCAAACATCAACCCGGAAATTCGCGCAGTTTTTTGGATTGGAATCGAATGTGGTATGGTAATAAAAAAAACAAAAATTTGCATAAGAAGCTAAAAAATTTCAAAACTTACTTATCCCTTAACACCGCACCTTCAATGGATGCACCAAATAAAATTGCTAATGCAAAATAGATTAACGATGTTGTAATTGTTGCAGCGATGGTCCCAGCAGGAATACTTTTTTGTGGATCTTTCAAATCTCCTGACATATTTGTACCAGTCATAATTCCAGTAACAGCTGGGAAATAGATTGCCAATAATAACCAAAATGTTACGGAGACATCTTGCGTCACCTCATATTTCATTCCCATTACCCCCGGTTTTGCTTCATCCTTTTCCAAGTAATATGGATGCATATTTCTTTTCAATGTTTCAAGATTAAAACCAGGAAAGGCATTTTTGCAATACATTGAACCGGATCCAAATTCTTTACATCCTCGAGCATCATTATGTTCACAAAATTGTTCTCGAACATAATCTTCTTTATTACAAAATGTACAAACATCTTCAAGTCGGGTAACATTCATAAAAACTCGAGATTGCAGCAGCATATCTTCTAACATGCAAACACTTAAAAAATATATTTTTTTTATTAATATATGGCAAAAGAATGATGCAATTTGGGATTGTTCGGATGTGACGTCACGCATTTTATGGGTTGGTGGGGGGCTAATAAAATGTGACGCTTCTTTGAAATGCGGCATAAGATCAAAGGAAAAAATGTGACGCAAAGGGTGGGTGGATTTAAAAATTTTGATATTTCCTGTGACGTCACGTCTGGATGATCCCTATTCCGTGGCCGATTTTTGGCAAAATGTTTTTCAATGCCAAAAGGCAAAAAAATAGTTTTCATTTAAGAAAATGTTTTGTTGGAAAAAAATGAAAAATAAAAACATTTTTTTTCCGCCAACATGGCATTGGAAAACATTTTGCCAGACACCAGCTTGGAGGTGCAATTTCGCTGGCGGATGTCTGTCAAAATATTTTTCAATGCCAAGAGGCAATTTTTTGGCATTGAACAATTTTTTTTTAAGTTTTTTGACGGAAATTTGTTTAAATTTAAAAACGAATTTGTTTTCTTCCACATGACATTGAAAAACATTTTGCCAAATATCGGCCTTGAAAAATTTAACCTTGAATTTGATATGTCAGTGATAAAGAAAAAAAAGATAAAAAAACCTTTGTCCATTTCGATGAATTGCTTTTTCAACGCCTCCAGCGAAGCATGCCAAAATTGATAGAATTACACATGCCAAGGATATCTAAAAAAATGGAATAAAAAATTACTGTAGAATTTTAAAAATTAATTTTTCGTTATTTTTTGTAAAAACTTTAAAATTTTAATTTTAAAAAATCTGGGTTTTTTCGAAATCAAATTTGTTTTCAAATTTTGGCTAAAAAAATTCATTTTTGCTAATTTCAAAAATTTCGAACTTTCGAATTACGAAATTAGCATAAAAAATATGATTTCTGGTAAAATTATTTATTGACGAAAAATGCCGTCACAAAAACTGATGATTTAATTTTAATAACAGTAATCTTGGTAAAAATTTTTTTGCTTCAAATAATTTTGATCGTTTAAAATTTAACAGTTTAAATTTATGCTAATTTTACGTCAAATTTTAATTTGCATATTTTCAGTTATTATTTTAAATATGTATGTATGTATCTCTCTTACCGGTGCCAATAATTGCACAAATTTAACTCCCAATGCAACAATGACCAATTCAATCAACAATAATGCGGTTCCATAAATTCGATAATTATTTGTCATCATTCCCATTGGGCCTAGAAATTGTAAAAAGAGATGAGAGAGAGATGAGACGAACACAGCCCCCCCCCCCCCCCCTCCCCACGGCCCTTCATCAAAAAAATATATATTTTGTGTTACTTTATTGGTTTTTTTTATTATGTCTGATAGTTTTTTAATGTTTTTGACAGTTTTTTTTTCCTCTCATATTTTTTTCAAAAACAGACAAAAGTTTTTTTTATTTTAAAAAACCGGATTTCTGAAATCTCCTTTTTTTATGAAAAAACATACCAATATCTGAATGCACTTCTTCTCCACCTATTGTTGCTTCAGGATAAATGTATAGCTAAAAAAAATGTATACGTGTGAAAATTGAATAAAAATAGATGTTTTTTTTTGTACAATTTTTTTGTATACAAAAAATTAAATCAAAAAATTACTTACCAAAAAAACTTCTACCCCACCAACGAGATACATGGAAGTTGCGACAGTATTGGCAAGATAAAAAAGAATTCCAACAGCACTTCCAAATTCAGCTCCAAGATTTCGGGATATCATAAAATATGCTCCCCCACTTTCGACAACACCATTTGTTGCAACAGCGCTAAGGGAGATGGATGTTAAAAGGGTCTAAAAATGGTATGGGATTTGATATATCTCATTTTGGAAATATGTCATTTATGTGATGAAAGATGTTACAGTTTTTGTGTTCTCAAGGATATGATGTAATGAAAATTATTGTAGTTTTTGTAAAAATAAAAATCTTTTTAGGTCTCGAGTGGAAAATTTTTGAAGACGGTTTTGATGAAATATTGCATCATTTTTTTTGATTTTAATGAATTCTCAAAATTTTCTCCTCAAGACCATCAAAATACGTAATATTTTTTAAAAAAAAACTTACACATGTACAACAAAGCATTAAAATTAGCATAGTATGCCAAACTCCAGCCATTCCAACAACCCAAAAAAGTCGAATAAACATTGTAACACCCAAAATGTGTTGAATTGTTGGAAGATATACCCCTAACATAACCCCCAGGTCAGCCTTCTTCTTTTCAGAAGATGCTCGTTCCGAGGGCCCTGGAATTGTATATCCTCCAATCATTGCAGAGCCATGCCCCTGTGCTCGAACATCTTCATCATCATCTCGAAATAGGGCTAAATTATTTAGTTTACTACTAAGAATTTGTGGAATTGATTGTTTTCGACTATGTCGTCCATGTTCTATCGCTTCAATATCTTCAATATCCGGAATTGAGCGAAGTCTTTCATCAGTATTAATTACTTTAAGGGTGGAAGGATTTATCTGTTGAATTGTACTGAAACGTCGCTGTCGACCTTCCATCATACTTAAAACACGCTAAAAAAAATTAGTTTTTATTAAAAATAATTTTATTAAATAAAAACCACAACATCAAATTCAAAGTGCAATTATTGGGGTGGAAGTTTGGCAAAATGTTTTTCAACGCCATGTGGGAGAAAACATTTAATTTCGCACGTACGGATTTTTGCGAAATAGAAAAAAAAGGACACTTGAAATTTTCTGGGAGGGCAAAAATGGATAGAGCAATTGGTTGCGCGTTTTCTTTGCATGCGCTGGGCAAAAATAAGCGCAAGTTCGAACCCAGCGAGAGCACTGGATTTTTTTAAACAAATTTTTTTCGTTATTTTTACATGAAAATTTTTAAAAATATGTTTACAGTGATTGCTGAATCACTTGAAGCAAATGTATTGTTTTTATAAAAAAAATTTTTTTTAACTGCTCTCGCGGGGATTGAACCTGGCTTCTCTTCAGCGTTGTGCATGCAACGAAAACGCGCTAACCAACTGCTCTATCCATATTTTCCCTCCGAGAAAATTTGATTGTTTTTTTTGCCATTTCCCGAAAATTCGTTCGTGTTCGTTTTTCATTTTTTTCCAACAAAAAAAATACGAAAAAAAAACAAAAACTTTTTTGTTTGTTGGCGTTAAAAAACATTTTGCCAAACATCAGCCCCAAAAATTGAATCATCTCTTTGAATTCAATGTGGGCGTATAAATTTTCTGAAACTGATAACAAAAATATTAAGGATGATAAAAAATGATAAATCGAAGTCAAAAAAAAGAGAAGTCATTGTTTTTAATTGTGCCAAATTACTTAATTAAAATTTAAATTTTTTGGGTCTTACAACGAAAACGAAAATATTCGTAAAATTCGAACTAAAAAACGTTAAAAACTATTTTAAAAAGATAGAAAACAGCTTTGATAATAACTGATAATATCTAGTAAAGACAAGAAAGATGGGATAGGGATTGTGCAGACGTGACGTCACGCATGTTATCAGGGGGGGAGTTACAAAATGTGACGTAGTTTTGAAATTTCAAAAATTTTAAATTTTTCTGTGACGTAACATCTGGACAATCCCATATAAAAAAAACATATATATCTAACATACAGTAACCATCAAAACTTTTTTTGAATATATATTTCTTCAACTACCGTAATGTTCTGTTTTAATTTTATATTTAATTTTACAGCAATCAAAAAATACAAAAACAACAAAAAAAATTTATTTTACCTAAAAACAATTTTCACACAAAAAAAAGGAAATAATAATCGACAGTCGAGTTTTTTTTAAAACAAGAAACAAAAATTTGTTGAATCTCTTTTTTTTTAATCTTCTTTTTTTGTTTATGAATTTAAAAAAAAACATTACTTTTTATTTTGTAAAAATAATAGAAATACACCAGCCTCAAATATATTTTTTTTGTTGCTTCTTTTTCTCTCTCTTTTTTTTTATCTCAATTTTTGATATCGGTGGTAATCCACCCAAAAAAAATAAAAAATAAAAGAAAAAAGTATTAGATATTATTTGGCGCAAAATGGGAAAAAAAATTAAAAGGTCTTTTTTTTGGAATTAATCAAAAAAAGACTATATTTAAAAAAGAGGCAATAATTTTTTATGGACTATTATGAAATAAATAGATTAAAAAATAGCTCTATGGTCTATGCTTAAAAGGGGGCGGACGGTTTGAGATTTTTTTTTATTATTTGGGTCTCGCAACGATTAAAAAAATGTCCGACAAAACACTGGAGCAAGCAAGATCCTGATTGTCAGGTTCATGCATCTTTCGAGTGCAAAAAAGTCGCAAACCGTCCGCTCCCTTTAAACATAGATCATAGAGCAAATAAAGTGTTTGGAATTGTGAAAACAAAATTCTACAGAATCGGGAACCACATGGTATGCTGACTTTTTCAGTGAAATACCGAGTGTTCCCCAAAACATTTTTTTGATATTAAAATCTTAAAAACCTAAATTCTGAAAGAATAAAAAAATTTCTTTAAAAAAATACGGATTCTGAATCCATAAAATTTGTTTTTTTCAAATTCTTTAAAATTAAATGGAGTGTTCGGGGGATATTCCATCGAACGGGTCCTCTTAGCACGAAAATATATCAAAATTTTAAAATAGTGAATATTACTGAATTTTGACTATTTTTTCTGTCTGTACGATTAAAATTAACCCTGAAACATGTGCCCACAAAAAAAAGGAAACAATCCAGGAAAATACGAAATTTGCATATTTTATTGATTACTCTCACATTTTTGACAACCGTTAAAGGGAGTGTCGGAGATAGTGAAAAAATTTTTACGACAGTTTTCCGTCATTCCAAGTGATGGGGAATGCATTCGTTGCGTGCGGGCGGACAAACTTTTTCATTCCCCATCACTTGGAACGACGGAAAACGTTCATAAAAATTTTTTCACTATCTCCGACACTCCCTTTAAATATTCTCAAAAAAAGTTTATATAAATCATATTTTTTTAAAAACAGTTTTTCCAAGAGTTAATTTTAATCGAAAAAATAGTCTAAATTCAGTAATATTCGCGTTTAAAGATTTTGGCACATTTTCGTGTTAAGAGGACCGGTGCAACGGGCTCCAACTAAGGTTCATACAATCCTACAGTAAGACACTAATTTTTAGACACAAAAACGAAAAAAAAGTATTAAATTGTTCATTTTTCACTAATTTTTAGACAACAAAAAAGCAGCATCGATGAATATTAAGTAGCATAAAAAAATATGAATTTTTTTTTTAAAGAAAGACTAATTTAATGATGAGAAAAATAGCCAAAAATTCTCACATTTTTGTAAAATCTTTTTTAACTACCGTTTTTATTTTTTTAAAACTGTTGATTTTGTGAGAAAAATTACAAAAAAGATTATTTTACAAAATTTGTTATGAAAGTACAACATTTTATGAACACGTACGGATTTTTGGGAAATGAAAAAAAACATTTAAATTTTCTTGGAGGGCAAATATGGATAGAGCAGTTAGTTAGCGCGTTTTCGTTGCATGCACAACGCTGAAAAGAAGCCAGGTTCGATCCCCGCGAGAGCAGTTAAAAAAAATTATTTTGTAAAAAGAATACTTTTGATTCAAGTGATTCAGCAATCATTGTAAACATATTTTTAAAAATTTTCATGTAAAAATAACAAAAAAAACTCGTTAAAAAAATCAATGCTCTCGCTGGGTTCGAACTTGCGCTTTTTTTTGCCCAGCGTATGCAAAGAAAACGCGCTACCAGCTGCTCTATCCATTTTTGCCCTCCGAGAAAATTTCAAGTGTCTTTTTTTTTCATTTCCTAAAAATCTGTGCGTGTGAAGTTTATAAATAAAAAATTTCTTATTAAAAGATACTGTAGAATTTTAAAAAATTTACCTTAATAACCATTTTTTAAATATTTTTATATTTCCAAAATAACTTTTTTTAATTTAATTTAATACAATGTAATATCATTGTTGTAATAAAAAATAAATAAAAATTTAAAAGAATCCAAAAAAATAAGTGCAAATTTAAATTTTTTTGTCAAAGTTTTTTAACAATGAAAAACAAAAAAGTTACGAAACACATAAAAGACACAAAATATGAAAAATTAATGGTTTTTTTTGTGGATCAGATTTGAATAGGGGGATGGATAAAAATGGAGGACGGATATTTTTGGGAAGGGAACAATTGGATTCAGTATATTTTTTTTAATTGTGACAATTCTGAGAGAGAAAAAAAATGAGTGTACAAAAAAATGAATGAATCCAAAAAAAATGGATAACAAAAAAAAGGAGAAAGGATTGCATAACTTTTTTTTTGCCAAAAAAATAGAAATTTATGCTCGATTGCATTTAAATAATTTGATTTGAAAGTGAGAAGGCAAAAAAAAAATATAGTTGAATTTGAATTTTGAAAGAGGTGAAAAAAAAGAATAAAATCCGGTATTTTTTTATTTACCTTTTTTTGTTTCAACTTTCAACAGTCTAGTCTTGGAAAAAAAAATTTTTGGAAAAAAAACAAAAAAGTTATTCAATTTTTATTTTTGTAATTTATCTCTATCTAAAATTACCCCCCCCCCCCCCTATATTACATTACATTACAGTTTTTTTTATATATTAGAAATAAATTTTTTTTGTGTTTTGAATACATCAAAAATAATGACAAAAAAAATTAAAGGTGTAAAAATGGATGTCAAAAAATTATTATTTGGTGAAAAAAAAAACTATTATAAAATACAATGAAAAAAAATAAACAATTAAAAAATATTTTATATTATTTTTGCCAAATATTGAAAGCATTTTTTATCGTTTTTGTCAGATAATAAAAATTTAGAGCGATTTTTATGGGTATTTTTTTAAAAAAAGTAAATCAAAATTTTGTTTTTTGGCTTAAACGTTTTTTGATAATTTTATTTACTAATTTTTTTTGTTATACTACCAAGGTCTGTATATGCAAATTTCTTAGTCAAAGAAAAACCATGCCCAAAAAAAATCTACAGTATTCCATAATAATTAATTATTTACCTAAAAAAGTCTGTAAAATTGAAAAATGTTTAATATTATTTTTCTAAAAAATAGTCAAAGAAAGATTTTTTGATAAAAATATAATCAACAAAAATGCCAAAAACGAAAAAAACTGTTGCTTCTTTAATCCTTTGAAAAAAATTTATTAAATTTAACGAATATCATTAAAAAAGTAAAACGGTTTTCCAACTTTTAACAGGCTACAGTATACCACTTGAAAATAAAAGCAAGCATTTAAGTATCAAATTTTGCAAAAAAGTAGTTCTTAAAGATCAACTAATAATTAATTATTCAAAAAAATTTATCTTTTTTTTTTTTAAAATTAAATGTTTAAAAAGTAAAACTATTTTGCAACTTTTAACAAACTACAGTATACCACTTGAAAATAAAAGCAAGCTTTTAAGTATCGAAATTTTTGGAAAAACGTAGTTCTTAAAGATCAACCAATAATTAATTATTCAAAAAAAATTTTTATCATCTTTTTTTATAATTAAAAACTTAAACAAAAAATGCAACATACATAAATTATCAGCAAATAAGCAAAAAAAAAAGATAATTTTTGAGGCCAAAAAAAAGGAAGACAAAAGTTCCACGGTCAAATATTATCATTAAAAATATTTATTTTTTTTTGATGTTTCATGTTTTTTTTTGCTATGCTTACTTTTTTTTTACATTTTTTAATATTTTTTTTTCAATGATTCTTTTTTTTTGTTTATTGCTGCTTTCTTTGATTCTAGAAAAATGAAGAAAAATGATTTTTTCAGAGAAAAAAGAAGAAGTGAAATGCTGAAAAGCAAGAAGCACTCCGATGCTGCTGCTTTTTTTTTTTAAAAAAACATTATTATTATTATTATTCAGCAACAGAAGCATCAACATGGTTTTTTTTGAAAGAAGGAAGGAAGAAAGTATTTTTGTTGTCAGAAAAAGAAGAACAGCAACAAAAAAATGGACTTTTAAAAAACACTGAACCAAAAAAAAAATAGGAATTAAATTGATTAAAGGGAGCGTTCGGGATAGACAAAGCTTTTTTTTCAATTTACACAGGTACGCTCACCACGAAAATATATTAAAATTTTAAAATAGTGAATATTATTAAATTTATACTATGATTTCTATTTTTACGATTAAAATTAACCCTAAGACATGTGCCCCAGAAAAAGAGGGAACAATCCAGGAAAATACAAAATTTGAATATTTTATTGATTACTCACACATTTTTGACAACCGTTAAAGATTCTCAAAAAAAGTTTATATAAATCATATTTTTTTAAAAAACAGTTAGGGAATTTTAATCGAAAAAACAGAAAAAATAGTCTAAATTCAGTAAGATTCACTATTTTAAATGCAATTAAAGCTGTTAAATTTACCTTAAAATAAATAATTTATCAATCTTCTTAATGAAAATTTTAAATTACCACCCAACGCTACAGTATTCTATCGTTTGAAAGTTTGCTATGTTTTTGGCATTCTGTGTCTGAAATATATTTATCATTTTTGCTGCTGCAAAAAAAAAGTTGAAAAAAAGTTTGAAAAAAAAGTATTTTTGCTTTTCATTTTTTACAAAATATAATATTTAAATCATAAATTTTAGATGTTAATTTCAAGAACAAAAACCGCCATTTTATCATCACCATCAATTTCAAGATCAAGATCAATCCCATCAACATTTTATCATTCACATTTAAATTCAATAATAAGCAATGAAGGAAAGCAGAGATTTCAAAAAGCTGTTAAAGAAAATAATAATAGAATTGATATACCAGAGTTAAAGCTTCGACAAGGTCCACCAAATCCTGCGGCAGATAAAGCATCAGAAATTTATGGAAAAAATATGGATGAAAAACGTACTTTTAAAGCTGGCGAAGGTGCGGCAACTACTCAATCACCGTATTTTAGAAAAAAATCTGGTGATTCAGCTGTACTAATTCCAATGGTAAATATTCTTGCAAAAGATTCACCATGCAATGATGCAGAAGCAATTACACAGCCATGGTTTTTATTAACTCATCGATCATATGAATTAAGAAGTCATCGAGGTGAAATTTGTTTTCCAGGTGGACGAATAGAAGATGATGAACCTATTGAAGAGGTAAGTATTGTTTGGTATTATACTACAAGTGTAACAAACAGTTTAATGCTTATTTTGGATTATATATCATTGCAGAAAACTGTTATCTAATTTGTTATTCAAATTTTTAGGCAGCTTTACGAGAATCATTTGAAGAAATAAATCTTCCTCCAGCAGCTGTAGAAATTTGGGCAGAACTTCGGCCATCATTAACTCGAAATCTTAAAAATAATGTTACTCCCGTTGTTGGATTACTTGATTACAATGTACTGCCACAGCTTCAACCTCGTGATGATGAAGTACAAACTATTTTTCTTGTAAGTTTTATCTTCTATTTATATTACCTTTTAATTGTTGCATTTTAGGTTCCATTATCTGATTTAATAGCTTCCAGACAATATACTTCATTTAAAACACCAAAATTTAAATATATTTTACCAGTATTTTTTTCAAAAAATTATCAAATTCTTGCAAAAACTTCAAAAGCTTATCAATTTCCTGATCATCAAATAAGGATATGGGGATTAACAGCTGTAATGACAAATCAAACGATTGGATGTTTGTTACCGAATGAAATTTATAAGAAGAGTTATGCTTGAAAAAATGTTTATGTATTTATGTGTGTCAAAAATAGGGTAATAAATTTTTATTTTATTTTTAAGCCAGCAAATAGGCACAAAAGATATCGATAACTTTTTGAAGAGTAATATTACTGTTTAAAGCCGATTATCTTTATTCTTACGTTACAACTCGATCGTGTAAACTGGTATCATGGTATTCGTATTAATGATGAGAATCTTTCTCATTTGAATTTTGCCGATGATCTCATGTTGTGCTCCAGAACTGTTGAAGGCCTCTAATCTCTTCTTGATTGGAAGCCGAGATCCGCGTATTTATTTCTTGTTTTTTCATCGTTTTTCTCCCTGATTCAGGGCTTGTCCACTCCCTTTAAAAAAAAAAGCAAAAAAAACAATTTGCCACGACCCGGGATTAGGGTTGCCGTCCCCCCCCCTAAAGTCGGGGATCCCCGGGGATATCCCCGACGGGGACGGCCCCGATTCCCCGTCCCCGACCATTTTTAAATTTCGGGGATCCCCGGTTCCCCGTCCCCGACACCTTTCTTCCCCGAAAAAAAATTCCTTAATTTTACATTTTTTAAAATTCGATGAAAAAGATAAAAATTCGCGATAATTACGACCAATCCTATGCCCAATCCCAAAAAACGATACAATATTAACCATTTGTATGTTCATTATTGGAAAATTAAAGAAATTTTTCCCAAAATTTACCCTTCCCCGAGATATTTTCGGGGAACGGGGATCCCCGTTCCCCGTCCCCGACTACTTTCTTCCCCGGCCGGGGAAGTCGGGGAGGGAAAAATCGAAAGTCGGGGATTCCCCGTCCCCGACTTTTTCGATTTTCGGGGGGGGACGGCAACCCTACCCGGGATCGAACCGGGGACATTTAGATCTTCAGTCTAACGCTCTCCCAACTGAGCTATCATGGCAGCGAAGGGGATCCTCAGAAAATATATTATAAAAAAGGGGAAAAAAATTAAAAAAGCAGTATTTTTTAGAATTACTATTGCAGCAGAATAAAAAAGTTGCTAATTAGCCCTTGATAAAACTAAACAGTTGCAACGAGGATATATTTGCAAAGGTTATGTAAGATGAAGAACTTTTACCAGTATCGTTTTCGTAATTCGAACCGACATCAAAACAATTTAATCGAAATTGAAATTTTTCTCGAAATCGAAACTTTTGTTTTCATACGTGTTGACAGAATTGTCCTACCCGGATTAACAAAAAAATAAAAGAAGGCGCAACCCGACAAAATGAAAATTACGAAATTGGCATTTTGTCGTGTGAAAATAATGTCTTTGTTTTTTTTTTCAATGTGAAATTGTTTTGTGCCACATCTTAGAAAAAAAAAATCAATTTATTTATTGCTCTTTCTCATACATCTTTTTTTCCTTTCAATGAAAAAAATAATAATAATCCAAAGGAAAAACGTGTTTTTCGGACTTGAGAAGCCTGAATCTCAGAATCCCAATGACAAAAATCTTTTTCGATAGTTTTCCTGAATTCCCCATGGTCGATTCAGGGCCGTATACAGAAAAAAATTTCAGGGGGGGCACAGCGATTTTAGGGGGGGCACTCCTTTGATCTTTTGCCGCCGCTGACACGAAGCGGCAAAAGATCAAAGGTAATTCTTCAGTTTCGGGGGGAGCACGGGCCCCCAATGCTTATAATTGACCAAAATTTCATGACAAGTAAAATATTTTTGTTTCTTAACCAAAAAATTTGATGTTTTCCCAGTTGATACTAGTTGGAACAAGGTTTAAAAATATGTATCGTTAACATTTTTATCATATCTTTGAATACGATTTTTTTCACTTTGAATATTTCACCCCCTAAAAAAAATTTGCATTTTTCGTGGGAGGGATAGCCTGAAACGTGCAAAAGTTGCCCCAGGATATCAGCTTTTAAGTTTTATATGCTTTGCGCCAAATCGGAGGGGTACTTAGGGTTTCTGGCCAAATAACTTTTCTCAACAACATCTATAACATCGAATAATATATATATTTCATGAATGGGGGCAGGTATCGACTTCCGGTGACTTGCATTATGAAATGTAATAGTATTAGAACATCCTGGGACAGTTTCACCATTTTTGGTAATGATTTCGAAATATGGGGCCAATTTGTAAATCCAAAATTTAACAACTTAGAAATATCGCCAAAAATCGGTTTTTTCTTTCATAATAAAATCAAATATGCATTATAATTGTAAAATATATGTAACAACACCAATATAATATGATAAAAAATGACGGGGGGTTAAAATCGATTTTTTATGATTTTTTGAATTTTGCTTATTTTTTATCAATTTTCGAGATACACAAATATTGGGAATATCGACATATATCAACTATCTGATACTTTCCGGTTAAAATATAGCTCATTTAAGATTTTTGGGCAATATTTCGACATCCTGGAATTACTAGTTTTCGTTTTCCACGTAACTCAAAATATGCTCAAAAATTTGAGGAAAAACATCTGGAAATCATTGGTTTTCCGATACAAGATCACTCAAAACGTTTTTTTAGATTTATTATAATATACTTTGGTGGGGTGAAGTGTTTTGAAATCATTTTGAACAATTTTAAGATTTTCAAAAATTACTGATTTTTCAAAATTTCAAAAAAATTATTTTATTTTATTTTGTAGTGAAATCATTCAGTAAGTGTTAAAATATTGACATTTAAGCCAAAAAAAAAGTTTTTAGCGATCTTGTATCGGAAAACCAATGATTTCCAGATGTTTTTCCTCAAATTTTTGAGCATATTTTGAGTTACGTGGAAAACGAAAACTAGTAATTCCAGGATGTCGAAATATTGCCCAAAAATCTTAAACAAGCTATATTTTAACCCGGAAGTATCAGATAGTTGATATATTTCGATATTCCCAATATTTGTGTATCTCGAAAATTGATCAAAAAAAAGCAAAATTCAAAAAATCATAAAAAATCGATTTTAACCCCCCGTCATTTTTTATCATATTATATTGGTGATGTTACATATATTTTACAATTATAATGCATATTTGATTTTATTATGAAAGAAAAAACCGATTTTTTGCGATATTTCTAAGTTGTTAAATTTTGGATTTACAAATTGGCCCCATATTTCGAAATCATTACCAAAAATGGTGAAACTGTCCCAGGATGTTCTAATACTATTACATTTCATAATGCAAGTCACCGGAAGTCGATACCTGCCCCCATTCATGAAATATATATATTATTCGATGTTATAGATGTTGTTGAGAAAAGTTATTTGGCCAGAAACCCTAAGTACCCCTCCGATTTGGCGCAAAGCATATAAAACTTAAAAGCTGATATCCTGGGGCAACTTTTGCACGTTTCAGGCTATCCCTCCCACGAAAAATGCAAATTTTTTTTAGGGGGTGAAATATTCAAAGTGAAAAAAATCGTATTCAAAGATATGATAAAAATGTTAACGATACATATTTTTAAACCTTGTTCCAACTAGTATCAACTGGGAAAACATCAAATTTTTTGGTTAAGAAACAAAAATATTTTACTTGTCATGAAATTTTGGTCAATTATGAACTTTGGCATCGTGGGAATCCAAAACTAGCACTATAAGAACGGATAATACTTTCAGAATAACGTTTTTAGACCATATTCTACCAAAATACAATAAATAATTGAAATCTGAGATGGTGTGTTCCGCTCATATTTGAAATTTTAAGATTTTCTGGTAGACAGTCTCTTAAAGGTTAGTGTTTTTTGTATTTTCAAAATAATTTAAAACATTTAAAATAATCTTTTTTTAGAAAGAAATTGAATTTAAATTAATGCCACAAATTTCGGAAAATAATATTTCCAAACTTACAAATGCCGCAATTAAAAATAATGCCGAAATGTTGAAAGTTGTTTGTCAATCAAAATTAATCAAATTTATCAAAAATTGCAATGCTACAGTAATCAAAGAAATTGATAATCTTGATTGTGAATTTGTTAAAAATGTCTATCAAAATTTAGCCATTGATGAAGGAGAAAATCGGTTATCGGACATGATGCTGTTATTATTATTATTTTCGTTTACGGTGTTTATTTTTTTGTTATAATTCGAAATTTTAAAATCAGAAAAAATTTTGAATTCAAATTTTTTGAGTGTTTCTGAAAAAAAAAACTTTTTTTATCGCTGTTTTTAAACTTTGAAACCATGTTTTTATTGTTACATTTTTTACTTATTTTTTTTGTGTTTGAAATAAAATTTTTTTTGTCATGAATCCGGTTTAAATTTAGCTTACACAAAATTCTACAGTAATAATATATCTCGGTGGAAAATCTTGACTTTGTTTGTTTTTACAGTTTTTTGATATAATTTTTTCAACTTTTTCTGTTGATACAGCTTTAATAAATTGTTAAATTATTTTACAGGGTGATTCAAGAAAATTGGACACTTTGTTTTTGCTGGCAAATCGTTGCTTTTTAGTTTTGGGGGCTCATATTTTCAGTGATGTGTTATAAATGTGGGGAGCTAATTTTAAACACGAAATTTTGGCATTCGGGGACACTTCGCCAAACGGCGCCAAATTCAAATTTTTTCTATTAAACGGATATTTTAAATGTATTATCATGAAAATCTAGCCTTTTTTACATAAAATTATGAAAAAATTAACCATATAAGTTAAATAATGAATGAATGGCGAGGTATTGAAAAAATGGTCAAAATCGCTTAAAATTCGCATTTTGCTAATTAAGTTATTCTTAATCATTTTGTATTGTTTGTTTATTAAAATAGTTGGAAACCGTGAAAAAACTAACGAAAACTCATACAAAAATTTTTTTTTCTAAAATTGACCATTTTTTCAATACCTCGCCATTCATTCATTATTTAACTTATATGGTTAATTTTTTCATAATTTTATGTAAAAAAGGCTAGATTTTCATGATAATACATTTAAAATATCCGTTTAATAGAAAAAATTTGAATTTGGCGCCGTTTGGCGAAGTGTCCCCGAATGCCAAAATTTCGTGTTTAAAATTAGCTCCCCACATTTATAACACATCACTGAAAATATGAGCCCCCAAAACTAAAAAGCAACGATTTGCCAGCAAAAACAAAGTGTCCAATTTTCTTGAATCACCCTGTACTTGTGTGTAAAAATTTTTTTTGTCGAGGATAAGTTTCCATTGTTATGTTATCAATTATTTTTAATCCAACATGCTTTATCTTTTATAAAAATTAGCGAGAAATAGTTGAAATTCTTCGATTAATAAGATTTTGATCTCGTTGTGGAATTAAACGACTTATGGCGGTTTTTGTTCTTGTTAATTTCAAGAACAAAAACCGCCATTTTATCATCACCATCAATTTCAATTTCAAGATCAATCCCATCAAAATTTTATCATTCTCATTTAAATTCAATAATAAGCAATGAAGGAAAGCAGAGATTTCAAAAAGCTGTTAAAGAAAATAATAATAGAATTGATATACCAGAGTTAAAGCTTCGACAAGGTCCACCTAATCCTGCGGCAGATAAAGCATCAGAAATTTATGGAAAAAATATGGATGAAAAACGTACTTTTAAAGCAGGTGAAGGTGCGGCAACTACTCAATCACCGTATTTTAGAAAAAAATCTGGTGATTCAGCTGTACTAATTTCAATGGTAAATATTCTTGCAAAAGATTCGCCATGTAGTGATGCAGAAGCAATTACACAGCCATGGTTTTTATTAACTCATCGATCATATGAATTAAGAAGTCATCGAGGTGAAATTTGTTTTCCAGGTGGACGAATAGAAGATGATGAACCTATTGAAGAGGTAAGTATTGTTTGGTATTATACTACAAGTGTAACAAACAGTTTAATGCTTATTTTGGATTATATATCATTGCAGAAAACTGTTATCTAATTTGTTATTCAAATTTTTAGGCAGCTTTACGAGAATCATTTGAAGAAATAAATCTTCCTCCAGCAGCTGTAGAAATTTGGGCAGAACTTCGGCCATCATTAACTCGAAATCTTAAAAATAATGTTACTCCCGTTGTTGGATTACTTGATTACAATGTACTGCCACAGCTTCAACCTCGGGATGATGAAGTACAAACTATTTTTCTTGTAAGTTTTATCTTCTATTTATATTACCTTTTAATTGTTGCATTTTAGGTTCCATTATCTGATTTAATAGCTTCCAGACAATATACCTCATTTAAAACACCAAAATTTAAATATATTTTACCAGTATTTTTTTCAAAAAATTATCAAATTCTTGCAAAAACTTCAAAAGCTTATCAATTTCCTGATCATCAAATAAGGATATGGGGATTAACAGCTGTAATGACAAATCAAACGATTGGATGTTTGTTACCGAATGAAATTTATAAAAAAAGTTATGCTTGAAAAAATGTTTATGTATTTATAGGACGTTTTTTCTAACAATCCAGTATTTCTTGGCACAAGCGAAAATTTTTAGTCTCAGATTTGGCCAAAAATGTTTTTCTGGGGTAATATGGGTCCAAAAACACCAAATTCATTATCAGTTTTGAGATTCACGAAGTAGTTTTTGAGTTACAGTATACCGGATTCAGAATCCGGATTCTGGAGCCAAGTTTTCAGATACCTCTAAAAGTGATATCGTTGGATAGCCCTGGATGAGTTGAGTCTAGGAGACCCAGAAATATCCATATTTACCACATTTAAAGTGCTTTTTCATTCAAATGAATGTCCAAAAACGTCAAAAATTACAGTAATCCAGCTACAGAATCCACCAGAATCCGAAATACCTGGGTTTCTATTTTTTTCTATATACCTTAGGATATGGGGCATCTAAAAATACCAAAACTTTGAAAAATAGGGTAGGTTCCAATTACCGTTTTTTTCGTCAAAGCTCATTCACCAATATCTTCAACATCATTAAAGATTCATAACTTTTGGAATATGTTGTGAAAAGTGTTCCGGTGTTTTTTATTATCAACTATAATGTTGTTGGAAGATTTGGGGCTAGTTTTAGACACCAGATTTCAAATATGGCTATTTCGGACCGCTTTGAATATCAAATTCTGTCCAATATGGTCAACATCAAATAAAATGGTTTTTTCTTGGTGAATTCAAGCGAAAACATAATTTTAATGAATAAAACATATAAAAACACTAAAATAAAGTGTTGAAAAATGCCGAGGGTCATTTTTCATTTTTTTACGATTTTTTGAAAACTTCTCATTTTTGATCAATTTTCAAGATATTAAAATTTTATCAATATTGAAAGATATCAGTTTTTTGATATTTTTGTGATAAAATATAGCTCGTTTAAGATTTTTGGGAGGTATTTCAACATCCTGGGATCACTACTTTTCATTTCTCATCAAATTTAAAACATGCTGAACAATTAGGGAATAAATTAACCCAAATCAATGTTTTTTCAATTAAAACATTGTTTAAAACAATTTTTTTTGTGTTAATGTCAATGTTTCATCACTTTTTGCATGATTTCAACTCAAAACATTATAAAACTAATTTTTTCAAATTTCGAAAAATCAATAATTTTTCAAATTTTTATAATTCTAAAAAAAACTTCCAAACACTTCAGCCATTCAAAATAATATATAATAAATCCAGAAAAATTATTTTAAACAATGCTTTAATTGAAAAAACATTGATTTGGGTTAATTTATTCCCTAATTGTTCAGCATGTTTTAAATTTGATGAGAAATGAAAAGTAGTGATCCCAGGATGTTGAAATACCTCCCAAAAATCTTAAACGAGCTATATTTTATCACAAAAATATCAAAAAACTGATATCTTTCAATATTGATAAAATTTTAATATCTTGAAAATTGATCAAAAATGAGAAGTTTTCAAAAAATCGTAAAAAAATGAAAAATGACCCTCGGCATTTTTCAACACTTTATTTTAGTGTTTTTATATGTTTTATTCATTAAAATTATGTTTTCGCTTGAATTCACCAAGAAAAAACCATTTTATTTGATGTTGATTTGCTTCGATAGTATTTAAAAAATTTGTCACCCAAGATAAGAGATAGTGATGAAGCTATATCATATTCAAAGGTATCCAACAAAGCATTTAAATAAAGAATTTTGCTAAAATTTTGTAATAATCCAAAAATTATACGTGAGCAAGGAAATCAAAGCTCGTGACAAAATTGTAACGAGCTTTGATGTAATCGAAAAAAATCCTTGATATTTGATCGCAATGGAGAGGGTCTAAAAATTACTTTTTTTCGGGTCACTTAATTTTTGGATGGCCCTTTTATAAATATTCTACATTAACCCCATTTTTAACACAATAATAAGGCATCGCATATAAACCATTTTATTACCATCCCAAGCGTCAACGTTCGGACACAACTAACGGTGACGAACGCCCGGTGAAAAAAAATTTCTCCCAGTGCGCTCGTCGTCGTTTGTCGCCGTTCGTCGTCGTAAACGTCCGAACGTTGGATTTCGGCATTAGTGAAAGTCAACCGACTTGAATTTGAAAACCCCGTGTCACGGGTCAAAATCAGGGGTCAGAAATTTTGTCGGGTCGGATTGACGGGTCAACGAGTCGGGTCGGGTTGACGTTCACTACTCGGCATTGTATATTTAAAACATAAAAAATTATATAATTTTTTAATTTAAAGGGAGTATCGACGTCAAGCAAAAAAAGTTTTCAACTGCGACAAGTATGTTTCAACGCGAAAGAAAGCACACAATGCATTGCTCATTGCTGAATGTGCGGCAGCAACTTGTCGTTAATCAGGGAATTTTTTTTTGCTTGACGTCGACACTTCCTTTAAATTATTTTCTTCATTCAGCTTGCAATTCCAAAACTGTCGGCGTATCTGCCTGCAAATTTGCATAAATGTATTACCATTATGTTCAAATGTTTGAAAACAAAATGTATCCACAAAAAAAATTTAAAATATTATATCAAAAAACTGTAAAAACAAACAAAGTCAAGATTTTTCCACCGAGCTTCTGACTATGAATTAAGAACTTTTAGGCTCATACTCATTTTCATGATTATTCGCTGTTCTGTGTTCTACAACGTGGAACATGTTTTTCCACTCTCTTTTTTCCATACACTTTTTTGGAACATGTTTTTCCACTCTCTTTTTTCCATACACTTTTTTTCAGTCACTTTTTTTCCATGAAAGTGTTGGGAAAAAAGAGAGCGGAAAAAAATGTTCCACGTTGTAGAACACAGAACACCGAATAATCATGAAAATGAGTATGAGCCTAAAAGTTCTTAATTCATAGTCAGAAGCTCGGTGGAAAAATCTTGACTTTGTTTGTTTTTACAGTTTTTTGATATAATTTTTTCAACTTTTTCTGTTGATACAGATTTAATAGATTGTTAGATTATTTTACTTGTGTGTAAAAATTTTTTTTGTCAAGGATAAGTTTCCATTGTTATGTTATCAATTATTTTTAATCCAACATGCTTTATCTTTTATTAAAATTAGCGAGAAATAGTTGAAATTCTTCGATTAATAAGATTTTGATCTCGTTGTGGAATTAAACGACTTAGTTTACGATATTCTTCTCGAGAAGGTCGCCGATTAATATCTGATATTGAATTTGGATCAATTGGAGTTTCTCGATGCTCATCCAATAAATATGAATGCCCTTCACCCGCTGAAGTTCTCATTACAACTGGGGCACTGCAAAAAAAAAAAATTGATTGAGTGGATATATCAAATCCGGCGTGCAATTTTTTGGTCCAATGTTTGGCAAAGTGTATTTTTTTGAAAACTCGAATTGCGGGATTTTCAAATTTTGTCTTGGAACAAAATGCCTGATTATTTCTTTGGCACTTTTTTAAAGAAAAACTAATGGCACCATTAAATTCCCCATGGTCGAAAGCCCATATATGCCAAAAATCAGCTTAGGCCTAAGGCATATATGGGCTTTCAACCATGGGGAATTTAATGGTGCCATTAGTTTTTATTTAAAAAATGTGCCAAAGAAATAATCAGTATTTTGTTCCAAGACAAAATTTGAAAATCCCGCAATTCGTATTTGCAAAAAAACACACTTTGCCAAAAATCGGACCAAAAAATGGCACGCTGGATTCGATGTGGGATATATTATATCCTTCAAATCACAAACTTACTGCTTTCGTCTTGGAACATTATCCGTTTCACGTCCCAATGCATCTAATCTTGTAACCTTTAGCTGTGGACGATTTGGTAAAAGTCTTTGTTCATTATGAAATTTTCTTCGATGCCACCAATTAAAAAATTTTCCAAGTAATGTTAAATCAAGTCTTACAGACTTTTGTTTAGATTCAATACAAAATTCTCCCATTGACATTAAAATTGATACAATTAAGCCAGCAAAAAGAACATAAAAGATTCCAAAAACACGTTGAAGTGATCGATGTTTATCAGCTGTTTGGGGACAGATAAGTGGATCTAGAAAAATATATATTATTATTATAGTTACAGTATGATGTTTAGTATTATCATTATATTTTGAGATCGTACTATATGTTTTTTAAAAAGCGATTAAGTAAAAATAACAAATTTTACAGTTAAGTGTCTAAACACGGTTCTGGCGATCTGTCACATTACGCCAAAATGGGGATAACTTTTGTTAATTAATCTTTTCCGGCTTTACTTTTTTTGGACATTGATATTAATGGGTTACATCCATGTGATATGATAAAAATCAAATAAAAGATGAGTTATCAGATTTTTGGCGTTATGTCACAGGTCGCCAAAAGTAGTCTTCATTCAAATGTAATAAAATTACAGTATATCAGTTTTGAACAATATTATAGCTTTCAAATATTGTCAAAAATTTTAAATATAAGTCACAGTATGTCTTTAATAGCAGCCATTTTTGATAACTTTGATACTGTATACAGAGTGGTCCTTTTAAATTTTCAACATGTTTTTAAGCGGCAAATGGTTCCCAGTATGCCATATGGGCTCATATTTTCAGGATAGTGTTAAAACAAGGGGGAGCAACTTTTGGACTAAAAATTTTGGCATTCTGGTTCTGGGACATTTCGCCAAACCGCGCCAAATTCAAATTTTTTTAAGATTGAACTATTTTAAAGTATTTATTATGAAAATTCAAGAAATTCTACACATAATAGCACCAAAAATAATTTTTTATCTTCAAAAATAAAGAAAATTCGCTCAAACAAACTTTTTGCCAAAAAAATTTCCCGAAAGTTGGTTTTTTTGCTTTTTTTTATTTATTTATTATCAGAAACGTTTGTAAGAGTAAAAAAACTAAAAATTTAATTAAAAAATCAAAAAAAGAAAATTTTCATAACTCCATAATTTCAATTTTTTAATTTTTAGGTAGATTTTTAGTTTTTTTACTCTTTCAAACGTTTCTGATAATAAATAAATAAAAAAAAGCAAAAAAAGCAACTCTCGGCATCTTTTTTACAAAAATTGATTTTTTTAGGCGAAAAGTTTGTTTGAGCGAATTTTCTTTATTTTTGGTTCCATTATATGTAAAAATTTATCAATTTTCATAATAAATACTTTAAAATAGTTGAATCTTAAAAAAATTTGAATTTGGCGCGGTTTGGCAAAATGTCCCAGAATGCCGAAATTCCAAAAGTTGCTCCCCCTTGTTTTAACACTATCCTGAAAATATGAGCCCATATGGCCCACCGGGAACCATTTGCCGCTTAAAAACATGTTGAAAATTTAAAAGGACCACCCTGTATTTATCACCTGTTCTTATCACCTACCTTTATCACCTTGCCACCATTTATTCTTAAGCGCTTCTAAAATTGTTGATTCTTGAAGTTGTAAAACAGTTTTTGAGAGAATATCTCGGAGGGGGGATCCTTTTGGTAGGGCAACACCATATCCCTTTGAATCTAGCAAACCTCCAACCGTTTGAAGAGAACATTCCGTTTTCATATAATATTCCAACATTGACGATTCCATCATATATGCATAATTTCCAGCTTTTACTCGGGTAATAGCTTCTTTACTTGAATTTACAAATACGGCGGGAGATTGCCCTTGCATTTGTGACCACATTCGTTCATAAATTGGAATTTTAGATTCACGAAAAAAGTCCATTGTTGAACCATTTCGAAGGGTTCCAAATTTTATTTTTTGTTGACTTGCCTTAAAATTAAATTGTTACAGTAATAATAATTAACAATAATAATAATAATAATAATGTAAAATTTAATAAAAACAATATTTTTGGGTGCGTGAAAAAGGTGAAAATGGAAGTGGAAGTGGAACGATTGTGAAAAAGGTGGAAATGAGGGATAAAAATGAGGGGGGGGGGGAAGCAAAAATGGTTTATTTTGCTTATTTATAGCTAAAAAAGGATTGCGAAATCGATGGAAATGTCAAATAATTGTTTGCATCCCCCTGATTTCGCAATAGTGTTTTTTTTTCCTTTTTATCTCCAAGTTATATATGTATTATATGGATTTAACACTGTGGAACTCGAATTTCACATTTTTAAGTGCCTTTATAAAGCTCGTTTTTGAGATTTTTTGATTTAAATACAAAAATCACCTCCATAGTCAATAAATCAAAAAATCTCAAAAACGAGCTTTATAAGGGCACTTAAAAATGTGAAATTCGAGTTCCACAGTGTTTAATCCATATGATACATATATAACTTGGAGATAAAACGAAAAAAAACACTATTGCGAAATCAGGGGGGGTGCAAACAATTATTTGACATTTCCATCGATTTCATAATCCTCTTTTAGCTATAAATAAGCAAAATAAACTATTTTTGCTTTCCCCCTCCTTTTTATCCCTCAGTTCCACCTTTTTCACGCACCCATATTTTTTATTAAAATTTCAAAATTATTCACATCGAATGAAGCGTTCAATTTTCGGGAAAAATGTTTGGCAAAATGTCTTTTAAGGCCATGTCGGGGGAAAAATGCGTTTTTTTTTTTCCAACATAAAAATACGAAAGAAAACGAAAATTTTTTCGCTATATGGCATCGAAAAGACATTTTGCCAAACATCTGCCTAGAAATTCAACCGTTTCTTTGCTTAAGATTAAATATGAATTTTTGTAAAAATATGTAAATTTTTACCAAATCTGCAGCGGATTCAATTGGAGTACTCATTCTTTCAACCTAAAATTTAATTTTTATTTACTACAGTAATATTGGTAATAAAAAAAAACTGTTGAAAAATTACAGTTAAAAATGCTGCAAATTGTGCAGTGTATGTTGAAATAATGATAAGGGTAAACATCCACCAAAAAACTGCTACCGTTCGAGTGGATGCAGCTCGGGGGATTACATCTGCGCCCTGAAAAAAAAATAATGATAATGAAATTGTAAATCACAAACAGTGTTGTGCCCGACATTTTTTATCGACTCCGACTCCGACTCCGGAGTAAAATTCGATCGGAGTCGAATCTATCGACTCCGACTCTGAAAAGCGGCATCTTTTTCTTTGATCTTTTGGAATTAGTGACTCCGACTCCGACTCCGGAGTCGGAGTCGATGTGGAGTCGACTCCATCGACTCCGGAGTCGGAGTCGCAACAACACTGATTCACAAATATTTTAATCCAAATTAATGATTAAAATTAACAAATTTTTATTACTGATAATAGTTTTATTGGTAAAAAAATTTTTTGGGTGATAAATTTGATTAAATTTGCTTACAAAATCTAAATTAAGTAAGTACCGTATTTTTTGCAAAAGTTTGAGATTACTGTAAATTAAAATTTTGATTACAGTACCCAAAAATTTTAACAAAAATAATTATATTCTACAAACACAAAAGTTTATCAGTGATAACTTTTTGCAGTTTATTTTGATACACTTGAAATAATGTAACACCGTAATTTAATATAAATTTTGTAAAAATTTAGAGGTACTGTAATAATAAAATTATTAATACTACAGTAAATTGGTAAAAAAAATAGTTAAACTATTTCAGCTTTTTTTATTAAAGCTATTACAATTTTATTTTTGTAGCCCACAAACAACAAAAACATCTATTTATTTAAATTAATTAAACCCATAGCTTAAAATGGCGACCCGACACATTACGCCAAAATTTCAATATCAGTTTTCATTTTTTGTATAGGCTGATACTGTTTTTTGATATCAATTTTTAAAGAAAAATTTAAAAAATTAGTAAAATTTAGAAGCAGAATAAAAATGTAGCGTTTTATGTCAGGCTGCCAAAAAAAAGGTGAAAGGTTTCAAGCTCACAAGGGAACCACGGGAGATGATCATCGAGTTAAAACATCCCACATAGTTTAAACCATTCATTGTGGGTCAGAAACAAACCCCAAAAAATATTTCGCCCCACTTTTAAGTTTTACCCATTTTTCGGCACTTTAAAGATGCGCGATTTGCCTTGGTCCTCCCTGTGCTGCCAAAAATGAAAAAAAATTTAAATTTTTAAAATTTTTCAAATTTTCGCCCAAAATGTTCCTTATAGTCACTAATATTCGTCTGCATAAAAATATTTATTTAAAAGCCCTGTTGACGCAAATGAAAATGGTTTTTTCGACTTCATGTATAACATGGCGCATGCTTGTAAAATGCTAACAAGTAGGTTAGCGTTGTTTTGAGGCAAAAATATTTTATAGTTATCATCAGTAGACACAATACTAACATTCTGCAAAAAAAATAAAAAATCTGAAAAAAATTTGTTTTCAACTTATTTTTTTCAAAGGGGGGACCATGTGCTCCAAGAGCGCGCGCATCTTTAAAATGCCGAAATAAAACTTAAAAGTGGGGCGAAATATATTTTGTGAATGAATGGTTTAAACTATGTGGGATGTTTTAACTCGATGATCATCTCCCGTGGTTCCCTTGTCAGACTAAAACTTACTTGATGCATTAAAGAACCAATTGCAAACCATAAAGAATTTAATAAATCAAATTGATTTTTATGATTATCCATTGAAGTATCTCTTTCATCAATTTGTTTAATATCAAACCATTCATATGGTGAAAATCTTGCCAAAATTGAAAGGGTTGCTCCAACCGCTAAATAACTGATAACCAATGCAATCCAAACATTAAATGAAAGGGGTTCAAGAAAGGTAAAAAGTGATGCAGTCGTGGAAGGATTGGTGGTGTCTTCTATATTTTTTCCCATTAAAATTGCAATTCCAAGATGCATAAATGGTAGGGTAAAATCTGGAATTAAAAAGTGAGGGGAGATTAGATAATTGAGAACCGCAGTGTAACTCCCACTGCCACCCCATCACCCCATCACTCCCATCACTCCCATCACTCCCATCACTCCCATCACTCCCATCACTCCCATCACTCCCATCACTCCCATCACTCCCATCACTCCCATCACTCCCATCACTCCCATCACTCCCATCACTCCCATCACTCCCATCACTCCCATCACTCCCATCACTCCCATCACTCCCATCACTCCCATCACTCCCATCACTCCCATCACTCCCATCACTCCCATCACTCCCATCACTCCCATCACTCCCATCACTCCCATCACTCCCATCACTCCCATCACTCCCATCACTCCCATCACTCCCATCACTCCCATCACTCCCATCACTCCCATCACTCCCATCACTCCCATCACTCCCATCACTCCCATCACTCCCATCACTCCCATCACTCCCATCACTCCCATCACTCCCATCACTCCCATCACTCCCATCACTCCCATCACTCCCATCACTCCCATCACTCCCATCACTCCCATCACTCCCATCACTCCCATCACTCCCATCACCCCAACATTTCCCTCGTTCCTATTTTTGGACGTCCCGGAGCGCCCCACAACTGGTGTGGATCGGGACAACATTTTAAAGTTTCTGGGGGCGGCTGTTTAAAGTGCTGGGGGATGGGACGGTACGTGGGGCATGGTCAAGTGACGTCACTGATGAATGCATTAAAAAAATTACGCAAATATTTTATGAAAAATTACCAAGGCTAACAAAAAACTGAAAATTTTTTAGTATTCGAAAAACAAATTTTAATTCAAAAAACCCAAATATCGAAATTTCGGTCCCAACTTTGTTTCATAAAATTTCGATTTTGACTTTTTTAATTCAAATTTAATTTCATTTTTTTTCAAAAAATTCTAAGTAAAAACATTTTTATCAATTTCACATATCATATTAATGTGATAAATCTTATCAGTAATGATATGAAGTTGCAACTCTCATGAACAAAAATTATCAGTTTTTATCATCACTGATAATTTTTTTAATTCATCATTTTATCATTTTTATTTAATCACTAACCAACAGCTGATACTCTGCTATAAGTAATTGTGATAGCTGATAACGATAAATCAGCTTCATGTCTTTGTAAAACTCCAATAACTCCATTCCATTGCCCCGTTTCATCCTATGAAAAACAACTTTAATATTTTTAATCACCAAAAAAAAATTTGAATATTTAATTACCTCAATACCATATGTGCCATCTTCAACTTCAACAATTTCAAAAGTAAAATTTAAAAATTTTGACATTTCTATCAATAAATCTATACAAAATCCATCATATCCAATTCCTTCATTCTTTTTCATCACAAATGGTTCTTCAAGATATACGACAACTTTAAGTCGATGCCCTTGTAAATTATATCCGGTGCCATTAAAAGTAAAATGCCATTTATTATTATATTCTTTTTCAAAGTGCCATTCATTGGTTGATTCATCAAAGGTGCCAAGCTGGAAAAAAAGGTAGATGTATATTTAAAGTAATTTAATAAAACGAATGGGATTTAATATATCCAAATAGATATATCCATCTAATTGATTAAAACACATTCTACGACAAAATATTCTTCAGCCTGTACCACCAAAAAATTAATATTTCTGAAATTTTACCCATGTTTTCGACTATGCTTAACAAGACTAGAGCCAAGGGCTTTTTTCTCAAAAGTGCCGTTTTGGCACTTTTCTGTGCCATTGAAGTCAAAAACGGCATTTTTGAAAAACATCCGCTCTTGGATATATTGGCTTAATTTGATTTTGTATAAACTAAATCGAGGTCGCTGAATCCGAATATCGCATTTACAAATCTTGAAATTCGTTATGGGACCCAAAAATGACGAAATTATGCAAATTTTAGCGTTTACGCCGTTCTAGCGCCGTGAGGGTTTTTGTGCGGGTTCCAATTTATTTTTTTTCGGATTCCTCGTGTTTTTTTAGCCCTAGAGAGGGAGGAATATAAAAAAAATATTTCGAGTACTATCCTTTATGAATTTTTGAATAAGCTTGATTCCACTTTTTTGTCTTGGTCCCCCCTTACAAAAAAAATTTTAGAAAAAATTTTTAAAAAATTTAAAAAATATTTTATTTTATTTTAGAAATACTTGAAAAACTACAAAAAAATGTAACTGATCTGAGCAGGGATGTCAAATGCGGCCGGCCAGCCGTTACATTTTCGGCCGCAGGCCGGCCAGGCCGAAGATAAGGCCGGCCGGGGTCGGCCGCGTGTTTCAAAGTTCTTTGCAAATACCCTGAATTTGTACGCCACACTTATAGAAAAAAGAACTATCATAATTTTCAAAGTAGTGAAAACTCGCCTAAATGTTAAAAAAATAGTTGAAATCTTTTTTAATATCCAGCATTGCATATAAAAAAAATTACAGAAATTTTGTATACGTATAGCAAAATTTTTTACAAATTTAACGAGGCCGGCCGCGGCCGGCCGCAGGCCGGGCCGGCCAAAAAAAATTCGACCGCAGGCCGGCCGGGCCGTAAATTTTTAGGCCGCGGCCGCGGCCGGCCGACATTTTCGGCCGCATTTGACATCACTGGATCTGAGATAAAACATAAAATTTGAAAAATAAAAAAAATTTTTTTTTTAATTTTTCCAAAAATTGTTTTTGTAAGGGGGGACCAAGACAAAAAGGTGAATCAAGCTTATTCAAAAATTCATAAAGGATAGTACTCGAAATATTTTTTTTATATTCCTCCCTCTCTAGGGCTAAAAAAACACGAGGAATCCGAAAAAAAATAAATTGGAACCCGCACAAAAACCCTCACGGCGCTAGAACGGCGTAAACGCAAAAATTTGCATAATTTCGTCATTTTTGGGTCCCATAACGAATTTCAAGATTTGTAAATGCGATATTCGGATTCAGCGACCTCGATTTAGTTTATACAAAATCAAATTAAGCCAATATCTCCAAGAGCGGCTGTTTTTCAAAAATGCCGTTTTTGACTTCAATGGCACAAAAAAGTGCCAAAACGGCACTTTTGAGCAAAAATCCCTTGGCTCTAGTCTTGTTTAGCATAGTCAAAAACATGGGTAAAGTTTCAGAAATATTCATTTTTGGCGGTATATTTTGTCATAGAATGTGTTTTAATATGATATATTTTTAGGATTTCGGGTGAGTTTGTTTTCGAAATATAAGATAAGGGTCTTATTTGTAGACGAAATTTTTCAAATTTTCGGCCGTGGATGACTTAGTTTAATATAAAAATTATGGGCGCACGTATGGTCGAGTGGTAAGGAGCGCATCCTCACGACCCGACCCGAGCAGGTTCGAATCCATGCCCGTGTCCAACCCAGATGTTGCCAATTGGAAGTCAATGGGTGCACTCATAAATTTTTCCGAGTGAGTGCGAAGCTCCTGAAGAGGCGGAGCCACACCGGGTTGCACCGGTAAAAATTTATTATTATCTGATCCTTTTTGCTAAAAAAAGCTGTCCGATATGGGGAATTTTAAGAATTTTTAATAAACATTTTTGTAAAAATTTAATTGATATGTTTTAAATTTTTTAAATAATAAAAATTTAAGCAGCACGTATGGCCGAGTGGTAAGGAGCGCATCCGCACGACCCGACTCGACCAGGTTCGAATCCATGTCCGTGTCCATTAAATGCTGTTATAATTTTTGGTGCACACACATACTTAAATATTTTTCTATTTTTTTTTCTCTCAATATAAAATTATCTCAGATCTTAGATGTTTGTTTATGTGTAATCAAAAAAAAATTTTTCTTTTTCCCAATTTCCGTCGTCATCGTTCATTTACGAAAAAAAGATGTTCGCAAAATAAAAATGATCTTTTTTCAAATGAATTTGATGAATTTCGGAAGAAATTTAAAAAAAACACATAATTGTTTTTTGACTTTTTTAATTATATTTGCTTTTTATTGATTTTTGATGAAAGTTGTTAATGTCAAAAAAAAATGATGTCATTAAATTAGCAATAAAAATATTTTTTGGTGCCATTAGTTTTTTTGGAAAAAATAAAATGAAAATGGAAAATTCTAGAATTTGATGAATTGGGATAAGAGTGTGGGGGGGGGGGGGCACATGGACTAATATATTCTAATTTTTGGTTAAAAAAAATTAGAATAAAAATAAATTTTTTTTACTTTCTTCGATGGAAAAAACAAGTTTTTAAGTATTGATTTTTTTGTTTTACAAAACTTTTAAACTTTTTTTTGATCAAATTAAAATTAGGGGTGATAAGACTTTTGCAGCAGCTAAAATCTATCAAATTCGTTTCAAAACACTTATAATTTTCATAAATATTTTTCAAGCATTCATAAATATTTGTAAAAAATATTATTACTGTAACTCAAGCATCAAAAATCACACACATAATTCTTTTTTTTTTTGATATCAGATTACAAAATTTTTATGTTAATTGCCATTATTATTAGTCATACATACATTAAATTCCATCAAAAAAAATTTTCAGCGGTCAAAATTGAATTTGTTTTTCAATGATTGAATAAAATTATAATGATTTTTTTTTATGATTCAATTCACACATGGGCACGGGTAGGGATTGCTAGGGGTTTGTCCCTAGTGACGTATAGTGTATAGTACGGGAAAATTGGGGACGTAACGTAAAGTAAAGGGAAAAAAAAGTAAAAAAGGGAAAAAAAGAAGAAAAAAGAAGGAAAAAAGGAAAGAAAGGGAAAAAAAGGAAAGGGAAAAAGGAATAGTATGATATTATTTTGCAATATTTGGGTAACGTAAATTAAATTAAACAAATTTTTCGGTAAAGTATCATTAATTTAAATTTATTTTCAACAAATGTATCGTATTCAGATTTAAAAAAGTATGATTATTTGAGACAAAAAATCAGACATCAAAAGGAGGGTAAATAAAATCAATGTCTTCCGCATCATCAGTAAATGTTGATGCATCGGGAAATGCAAGATCATCTAATTGTGTTATTCTTTCTTCTTTTTTTTTTACTGTTTTAATTTGCAGTTTATCCACAACACTTAGATCTTCTACTGCAGTTTTTAATAATCACACAACTATTGCGCAACTTCGTGGATCAGAAACAGATCTGCATCATCAAAGTTCGTAAGACATTATACGATAACATTTTTCCTCTTGCCTCTTTCAGTTTTAAATCTCGCATTCCCTATTACAATAACGGCTAACAAAAAGAGCTTTAAATTTCAAATTGGTGATTGGACACAGCGGAATTTTTCGGAAATAGAAATGAAAAAAGTTCAAACTTTTGTAGCCATTTTTTCAGTTTAAACCCATTTTGTCCGAAACTTTGCCAACAGCTTCTCCAAAGTGCTATCCAGTGCTGTCGGTTAATCGAATTTTTTCGGTTTTCGGTTTCGGTTAACCGAACCGAACCGAACGTTTCTCGGTTTGTCGGTTCGGTTAACCGAACCGAACCGAGATGATCTCGGTTTTCGGTTAACCGAACCGAGCATTTTTCGGTTTTTTTCGGTTTGCAATGCCAAAAAAAACACTTTATAAGTCAATTCTAAATCTTTATTCTTTTTTTCAAAAAATATAATCAAAATTTTTTAATATTCTTATATTTTTACGCTCAAAAAAGATTCAATAAAAGATTTTCCTGTTCAAAAATGATGGGTTTATCAACAGAAAAAAACCGAAACCGAATGGCCTCGGTTTTTCGGTTCGGTTAACCGAACCGAACCGAACCGAGAAGAACTCGGTTGACGGTTTCGGTTAACCGAAAAACCGGACCGAACCGAAACCGAACCGAAAACCGAACCGAAAACCGAAAAACCGACAGCACTGGTGCTATCTACAGTTTAGGTTTCACTCAAGTTTATTCGAAGCATAGCCGCAAAGTTATAACCGACTGAAGGCGCGCGATCGATTTTTTGGCGAAATTAACTTTTGCTGCCATATTTTTAAATTTGCATATTTCGGCTTAATTTTTTTTCTGGCATGTTCCTGATAGCCATATCAAACGTTTTAGTTTCAATTTTAGCATTTGGAAGTAATACGGCTGAGTTTGAGCCGATCAAAAAACGCTATTTTTCATTACTATTTCCAAATTCTCCCGTAGCGATTTCGCTGTGTGGAATGTTGCAAAAGTTTTCACAGAAATTTGTGCAGCACTCAATCGGCATCGATGCGAAAAATTGTGCATTTTAAGTAAGCTATTTTAAAATTCAATTCTTTAAACATTTCTTACTTTTTAGGCTCTGGGAATAAAATAGAATTCTTTAACGAAGAACTATCTTTCAAGAGTTTCCCCCTATTTTTCATTAACAATAAAAATAATTTGGAATTATTAATTTGTGATTAACTTCATGATTTTTTGTAAGAATGTAGCAAGTCAATAAAACAATTGTTAGTTTCTTTCGCTTACACCAAATCTAACAACTAAAGTTCAAAAATAAGCCAAAATAAAAAATTTTGAAAAAACGGCACAGGGGGGACCAAGTTAAAAACAAAGAATCAAGAAAAAAAATTTTGAAATAAACGCACAGGGGGGACCTTTTGGGGTTTTACGTATAGTAAAAAAAATTTTTTTCGACCCTAGTACCTGCCCATGTGTGATTCAATTGTGTTTTTTTTGTAAAAACAGAATAATAAAAAGTGGTGATTAATAGTACAATAAAAAAAATAAATAAATCCATGAGTCAGAAAAACAGATTACAAAAATCTTAATCTTTAACTTTTTGAAGAAAAAAAAATAGAAAGTGAAGTTGGTAAATGATTTTTTTTGGTACAAAGGATACTGTAATTTTTTGATTTAATTGAAAAAATTTTTAAAATAAAAACAAATAAATAAAGTGCAAAAAAGGATCACTACATTGTACAAATAACATTTTTTGGCACGGCGAGGTCATTCGAAATTTGCATAAATTTTGAGGCGCATCTTCTCTTATTGGCATTTAAAAACATTTTGTAACTTTTTTTAAAGGGAGCGTTTGGGGATAGACAAAGTTTTTTTTCATTCCATCGCACGGATTCTCTTAGCACGAAAATATGCTAAAATCTTTAAAAGCGAATATTACTAATTTTAGACTATTTTTTCTGTTTTTACGATTAAAATTAACCCTAACTGTTTTCAAAAAAATATGATTTATATAAACTTTTTTTGAGAATATTTAACGGTTGTCAAAAATGTGTGAGTAATCAATAAAATATGCAAATTTCGTATTTTCCTGGATTGTTTCCTTTTTTGTGGGGCACATGTTTTAGGCTTAATTTTAATTGTAAAAACAGAAAAAATACTCTAAATTTAGTAATAATCACTATTTTAAAGATTTTGGCATATTTTCGTGCTAAGAGGACCCGTGCGAAATGGAATGAAAAAAAACTTTGTCTATCCCTAATACTACCTTTAAACAAAATATTTTGCCTAAAAAAAAGTTACAGAATAGTTTCAATGCCAAAGAGATAGAGAGAGGATATATTTCAAAATTTATGCAAATTTCAAATCACCGTGCCATGGATTTTGATTGTATCGTCAACATTGTGATATCATATTTCAGTTTTAAAAGCATCAAAAAAATGGAAAAATGTAAAATTAAAGTCAGAGATGAAGCTAGTTCGCCCATAAAAGAAGCAAGAAACTTGTATTATTTACATTTTCTTTCCAAAAGCTTATTTTTTTATTTCAATTGTGACGTAAAATTTGTTGCAAAAGTTATCAATCAAATATTTATCTTTTATATTTTTTTTTGCACCTTTCTTGACTCAATTATTATTTTTTGTATTATTTCAAATATTTACAAATACAAATAAAATTGCTTTTTCTTTGCTTTTTTTTTGTTCAAACTAAATTTAGTTAAACACACGGAACAATAGAGAAAGAAAAAAATGAGGGGGGGGGGGGAGACCAGTTGTAAGATTTTAGGAAAAAAAAAGGAAGACTTTTAGAAAATTTTTAGAATATCTTTTTAAACATTTTTTTTGTTGGGACTAAAAAAACAAGCTTACAAAAAAAAAGCGAATTTTTATGGCCCAAAAAAAATTAATCTTTGTATTGTTCATTTTTTTTGGTCAAACAAGGGCTTTCCTAATCTTTCTGTTTCTGTTTCTCCATCTTTTTTTTCTTGTTCTATTTATCTCTCTCTTTTTTTTTCACTCTATTTCCCCCCTTTCATATATTTGATGACACTAAGCTTTTTTACAAAACCTCCAAAAATCAAATAGAGAGAGAAAAAAAAAGCGAACAACGTTCAACCGGTTTTTTTTCTTTCTTTCAAAAAAAACTTTCCAATTTTCCGTGAAAAAAAAATATGATTGCAATAACGCAAGCAAAAAAAAGAAGAAGAGATTTATGCAATATTTCAATATTTATCCTCATTCGTTTTTTTTTATTACTCCCTGCTCCGCCTTTTGACTCATATACATACATACACTCAAGCAAGCAAACAAGCAAGCAAGTATATATATATATATATAAATACTTTAAAACATTGTCAAAAAAATAGTGATTCAATCAAGTTTTGATTTATTTCTAAAAAGTTTTAAAAAAATAAATTATGAAGACTTTTATTGCTGTTTTTGTCTTGGCATGCTTTGTCATCTTTTCAACCTCACAACCTATGCCACCCCCACCTCCACCACCATTCCTTGAAGGAGCTGATCAATCTGTGATTAAACAATTTGATCACCTTATTGCAACATCTGGTCATTTAACTGATGCACAAATTGATGCAGCTGTTGATGAATGGGCTTCTAAACAATCGGATGATATTAAGGTAAGTAGGGATGGGATTTGATATATCTCAGTTTTATGGGTAATTTTTGCCGGAAAAATGTATTTTGGCATTATGGCACAAAACGCCAAAGATGTTGTTGGCGTTGTATCGCCTAATGTGTATGGCGAAATGTTCCCCCTATCTGAGTTTCATATTTGTCATAAAAATTAATTTTGGCATTATGACACAAAACGCCAAACATGTCCTTGGCGTTGTGTCCCCCAATGTGTTTGGCGAAATGTTCCCTCTATCTGAGTTTTATGATAATATTTGTCATAAAAATTGAATTTTGGCAATATGTCACAAAGCGCCAAACACATTTTTGGCATTATGACACAAAACGCCAAACATGTCCTTGGCGTTGTGTCCTACAATTTATTTGGCAAAATGTTCCCTCTATCATGTTTTTATGATAATCTTTGCCATAAAATTCTAAATTAGCATTATAACACACAACGCCAACAGGTTTTTGGCGTTGTGTCACACAATATATTTGGCATAATATCCCCAAATGCCAAAATTAATATCTTTACCCACACTTCTTTTTTTAGAACAAATACAATTCGTTCAAAGAAGAAATGAAAAAGCATCAAGCCGCTGCGGAAGCCGCCCATCAAGCATCTATCGCAAAATTCTCTTCAGAAGCAAAAATCGCAGATCAACGCCTTTCAGCTGTTGCAAATAATCCAAGCCTTTCGTCACAAGATAAATCTCGACAAATTTATCAAATTATGACAAGTTTACCAGAAAATGTTCGACAAGAAATTGAAAAAGCTATGATGGGTCCAATTGATGCTTAAAAGTTTTAAAAAAAAAAGTTGTAAAAATATCACCAAAGTTATCATTCCTTAAAAAAAATGTATCTGCTTTATTTTTTTCATGAATGTATTTAAAAAACATGTTTTGTAAAAATTAAAATAAAATTATTAAGCATTCAAAAAAAAATGGATGGTTAAAAACATGTTTGATATTTTTGTTTCAAAAAACTTTTGCTGAAACTGTATGGTCAAAACTTTGGCAAATTTGCATATTATCAATATTAAACAAGTTTTGATGAAATTTTTTTTCTTCCAAAATTTATGAAAATCCCCCAAAAAATATGTGTGTCAACGCTTTCCTATTTTTTTTGTCTTAAAATAATCAAATAAACAACAACAAAAGAAGGAAAAAAAAGAGAGAGAGAGATTAAAAGAACACAAACAACCAAAAAAATATATATATGATCAATATCAATCACAGCAGAATCGTTATAGGAGAATTTTGAAATAGGAATGAAAAATTGTGTTTTCGATCGGCTAAAACTCAGCTGCTTTAATTTTAAATGTTTAGATTAAAACTGAAAATGCTGATGTGGATATCAGGAATATGCCCAAAAAAATTTAAGCCGAAATATGCAAATTTGAAAAAATGGCAACAAAAGTTAATTTCGCCAAAAACTCGATCGTGCATCTTTTATTGGTGATAACTTTACGGATATGATTTCAATAAATTTGAATAAAACCTAAACTATAGATAACACCTTAGAGAAAATATTCGCAAAATTTTGGGCGAAATGGTTTAAAACTGAAAAAATGACAACAAAAGTAAATTTCGTCCAAAAATCGATCGTGCGTTTTTTGTTGATTAGATCTTTGCGGCTATGCTTCAAATAAATTTGAATAAAACCTAAACTATAGATAACATCTTAGAGAAGATTTTGCCAAAATTTCAGGCGAAATGGTTTAAAACTGAGAAAATGGCAACAAAAGTTAATTTCGCCAAAAATCGATCGTGCGTTTTTTGTTGATTATAACTTTACGGATATGATTTCAATAAATTTGAATAAAACCTAAACAATAGAAAACACTTTGGAGAAGATTTTGGCAAAAATTTTGGGCGAAATGGTTATAAACTGAAAAAAATGGCTGCTAAAATTTGAACTTTTTTCATTTCTATTTTTAAAAAATTTCGCTGTAATCAAACAAATTTCTTAAATGATGATCCTTTTTTTTTCTTCTATGTTTATCATTGATCTGATAAGAAAAAAGATGCCTTTTTAATGAAATTCTATATCAAAAAACAAACAAAAGTCCATAAAAATTATCTTCGCCAAATCACAAAAAAAAAAGAAGAAAAAAAATGAAATCAGCCAAATCAAGTCCCCCTCTATTTTGTCCCCCCCCCCAATTGTATTATTTTTTCAACTTTTTTTTTAACCTTGATTATATTGGACAAAGAGAGAGCGAAAAAATAGGAGTAAACTAACTTTTTTTTTTCAATGACAAAAAAAACCATATACTTGAACCGGTTTTTTTTTCTCTCTTACTTTTCCAATATTTTTTTTTCTTTCTCTTGAAAGAAGGAAGAACCCCCCCCCCTCCTTTGATGATGATGATGATTATCATCAAACATGTATATATGTTTATATGCTGCAGCAACAAAACAACATTATAATTAAAACTCCGCCTTAAAGCTGTTAAGAAGGAAGGGTTGTTTGTTGTTTGTTATATTAATTTAGTTTTTTTGTTCTATAACTAATCAAAAGTTACGTGGAAGTTGTTTGTATATAAATAACAACGAAAATGATCAAAATTTTCAATCATAAAGTTTTATTACTTTTGAGAATTTAAAAAAAAATTATGAAGACTTTTATCGTTTTTATCGCTGTAGGACTTTTTGTTGTTGCATTTGCTGAAGATAAAAAGAGACCACCATTCTTGGAAGGAGCTGATGATAAAACTGTAAAAGAATTTGAAGAACTTTTATCAAAATCTGGTGGACTTACTGATAAACAAATTGATGAAGCTGTTGATGCATGGGCTGCTAAGCAAGCTGCTGCAATTAAGGTAAGGATAGTTTATTGTATTATTTGGCAATGTGTCACAGAATGCCACATCTTTGGCAATATGCAATTGAATGCCAAATCTTTGGCAATGTGTCATTAAACGCCAATATTTGGCAATGTGTCATTTAATGCCAATCTTTGGCATTGTGACAGAGAATGTAAATTTTTTGGCAATGTGTCACAGAATGCCCAACCTTTGGCAACATGCCCTTGAATGACAACATTTGGCAATATACCATTGAATGCCAAATCTTTGGCAATGTGTCACAGAATGCACAATCTTTGGCAAGATGCCCTTGAATGACAATCTTTGGCATTATATCACAGAATGCCAAATCTGTGGCAATTTGTGACCAAAAAAAATTTTCCAATGCCAAACATAAATCATTTCCTTCATCTTTTAGACCAAATATACTGCTTTCAAAGGAGAATTAAAGAAGCATCAAGAAACTTCTGAAGCTGCCCACAAAGCTGCCGTCGCAAAATTTTCTGCAGATGCCAAAGGTGCTGATGAAAAGCTCTCCGCAATTGCCAATAATCCAGCTCTCTCAGCAAAGGAAAAGGGAGAACAAATTGAAAAAATTATCAGTGGACTTCCAAAGCCTGTTCGAGAAGAAATTGAAAAAGCTATGCAAGGCAAATAAATCCTATGATCATCATCATCAACAACATCAACATCATCTTATAATCAATTAATTAATTAATTAACTCAGAAATCTTTCTTATGACGTTTAGTTTTTTTTATCAATTTTTTATGTAATTTGTTTGTAAAAAAGTTAATTAAAATAAATCAATGCAATTTTTTTCAAGGTCAAATCCATTTTTTTGATAATATCAGTAATCAGTGATAATGATTGATTGATAAGAAAAAAAAATGAACAACTTTTGTAGGGGATCGTTTTGTTTTATCAATAATAATCATTTTTTGATCTTATCACGCAATCAAAAATTTTTTTAAGATTGAACGTTTCATAAAAAATAAAATTACTCTTAGCACGAAAATATTTTTTTTAGCATTGATTGAAAATTGAAAATTTTTTAATTTTTTAAAATCCAAAATTTTTTAAATCCAAAATTTTCAAACCTTTTGAAATTTTTCATTTGTTCGAGTAATTCCTGTTATCGTTGAATTTGTTCTACTTCCATGACCATCAAATATTATTTTACCGGTCATTGATTGATCGAGGGTGACCTGAAAAAAACAACAACATTTTTTAATTTCCTAAATAAAAAAAAAAGAGGGAATGAAAGAACACAAAAAACCAAAGATTAAACATAATTGTTTTTAAAAATATTAAACAAACTTGTCTTAAAGCTTCATTAAAGAATTCTCCATCTACCCAAGTATCATCAGATTCACAAATGATTGTATCAGGAACGGGAAGATTGCCATGAGAATAAAGGGATGTCAAAGCTTTGCCAATAACGGATACCGCATCAACGGTTAGGGCAAGGGAGGTCTGAAAAATTAATTATTTAAAATTTTGAATTTTGAATTTTGGCATTATGACATAAAATGCCAAACATTTTTAAAGATCGGATTTCATATATCCATTATCAAAAAGGGGTCAGAAAAATTAGCTATTAATCAGTTATCAGAAATTTTGAATATTGGCATTATGACATAAAATGCCAAATCTTGGCATTATGACATAAAACGCCAAACATTTTTAATTACTATAAAATTTTTTATAAATTTTATCCCTTTAAAGATCGGATTTCATACATCCATAACTAAACAGGGTCAGAAAAATTAGCTATTAATCAGTTATCAGAAATTTTGAATATTGGCATTATGACACAAAACGCAAAACCTTGGCATTATGACAAAAATGCCAAAAATTATTGATAGCTATAAATGTGTAGACAATTTTTTTAAAAATTTTATCCCTTTAAAGATCGGATTTCATAAATCCCTTAATTAAAGAGCTCAAAGTTAAAAAACTTTTTTAAAGTAAATGAACAAAATTTTGTGGCCTTTTTTATTATTGTTTGTTTTATATTATTATTTATTTTTCAACTAAAGATCAAAAATTCCATTTTGATAAGCAATCAAAGATGATGTGATTTTTCCAATTACAGGTTTTTCAAAACCAAAACAAGTATAATTTTTCTCCTTATTTACGTGTATTTTTCGTTCTCTTTATTTTTTTCATAGTACTATTATGTTTGAATTATTTTTGTTTGTAAAAAAATAAAATAAAAAAAGCACAAAGATTTGTGTAAAAATTTTTAATGAAATAAAAAGTTCCGTTTTGCAGGGCAATGTCGGGCAAAATGTTTTTCAATGCCATGTGGTATAAAAAAGTTTTTTGTTTTTTTTGTATTTAATTTTTGCTCGAAAAAATGTAAAACGAAAAAAAACCGTTTTTTTCTCTCACATGGCATTGAAAAACATTTTGCCAAATATCGGTGCGGAACATTGAACGCTGAATTTTATGTATTTAGCCGAAAAAAATAAAACTTTAAAAGAAAAAAGAAATTGTTTTGCATTTTTATTATTTTATGGCTTTTTTTGGTTATTAGGGTTTAGGCCAAAACTGCATCTTTTAAGGGGATCGTTCGGGGATAGACAAAGTTTTTTTCATTCCATCTTGCACGGGTCCTCTTAGCACGAAAATATGCAAAATCTTAAAAATAGCGAATATTACTAAATTTTGACTATTTTTTCTGTTTTCACGATTAAAATTAACCCAAAAACATGTGCCCACAAAAAAAAAGAAACAATCCAGGAAATATACGAAATTTGAATATTTTATTGATTACTCACACATTTTTGACAACCGTTAAAGGGAGTGTCGACGACAAGCAAAAAAAAATTTTTTGGCAACAAGTATGTTTTTACACGAATAAGACATTTTTCTATGCTATTTCTTTTCTCTAACTCATTTTCGTGTTAAAACATACTTGTTGTCCACACAAATTTTTTTTTGCTTGTCGTTGACACTCCCTTTAAATATTCTCAAAAAAAGTTTAGAAAAATCATATTTTTTTAAAAACAGTTAGGGTTAATTTTAATCGTAAAGACAGAAAAAATAGTCTAAACTCAGTAATATACACTATTTTAAAGATTTTGGCATATTTTCGTGCTAAGAGAACCCGTGCAAGATGGAATGAAAAAAACTTCGTCTATTCCTGAACACTCTCTTTAATATCATCTCCTGAATTTGTTTTTTGTAAGAAAAAAATTACTAGAAACTATTCTCATCCAATTACAATTTGTGTCAAATTATAAGTAATTATTACCTTCATTAATGGATCATGTTGAACAAGTTGAAAACCAGTAATATTACATTTATAAAGTCTTTGTAAGCTTTGAAAAAAGTCATCCAATAAACTTAAATCCTGTAAAACAATTTTTTTTTTCGTTAAATGTTGTTGAAAAGCAAAAAAATGGGAAAAAAGGTGATAATTTTTTCATTGAAAAATATAGATTTTTTTATCATTATCAGTTGATAAGAAAACTTTTAGATTTAGTGCAGATAATAAAAATGATAATTGATAATCAAAAAAGGGAAATTATCGTAATTTTTTTCAGTCAAAATTTCAATTTTTGGCTTATGTTTGAGCACTGCTGATTTTAAACTTTTGACAGCCTGTCACAAAACGCCAAACATTTATAACTCATTTTTTATATAATTAAATTTTTTTATCATATCACTGATTGATGTAACCCCATAAAAATCAATGTCGGAAAAACTATTACTGCCATGAAAAAGTAATTAACAAAAGTTACGCAAATTTTGGCGTAATGTGATAGCCCGCCAAAACCATGCACATTAAGGATGGACAAGGGCCAGGGCCAGGGCCAAAAATGGCCATGGCAACAAAACGCCAAGAAATTTTATTTCTTAATAAAGCGTTATTTCAGCTCGCTTTTTTTTAAGGAGATACCTTAGTGGGTGCTACCCCAACTAAATGTTGTCAGAATTCAAATTTGATGAAAATCCGGTGTTTAATCAAACAAAATAGGTTTTGGCGTTCTGTTGCCAGGGCCATTTTTGGCCCTGACCCTGGCCCTTGTCCATCCTTAATGCACATTTGTCTCTGCAGAGAATTTCTGTCAAATTATATTAAAATTCGATTTCTATTTTAAATATTTAAATATAATTTGGTTAACCATATTTTTTTTAAAAAAAAAAAAATCTTACAGGATTTGTAAACATAAAAGAATATCGAGATTCAGTCATATTTAATAAACTTGCAGCAGATAAAATTGAATGAATTGTTCCAACGTCACGCGTATGAACAACAATATTTGTTTGTTTAAGCTTTTCACGAACATATTTTAGAAATGCTTCATAATGTGCAGGATCAGGGGGTAATTGTAAAACTTTTAGAATTGTTCGAGTTCCACGTTGATTGTGCCATATTGATAACAGATTGGCTATTTCTGGAATGGCTAAAAATGAAAAGTTTTTATTAAAATGTAAAATTGGAACGACACATATCATACTACAGTAATCTGTAAAGCTACAGTATTCTGTTTTAAATGTTTTAAAGTGAGTCTTGGCACGAAAGTTAAAATTCCGAACAAACCTTGCGAATTTTGATAAGTTAATAAAAATGAATTCCAACCAAGATTTTGTATTAATGCTGCAGCAGCTTTTCCAACGAGATCATCCTTTGGAGAAATACTTGTTACAAATCTTGAATGATCTAAAATTACTTTTTTTATGGAACAAAATTTTTCTTTCAAAAATAGAGCTGTGTGATACTAAATTTCATACAGACCGATATTTAAAAAGAAACCATAGTGATATGGGGGAGATCCACCTCTAACGAATTTTTTGTTCAGGGTTCATTAGAGCTGCTTTTTTTAAAACCTTTTGCAGCTCCAATGAGTCTCCGATCGCGTCGGGACTATCAAGAAAATTGCAGCAAAAAATTTGTTAGAGGTGGGTCCCCCCCTCTTTAAAAAAAGTAAAGAAAATAAAACAATGAAACAATAAATACGCTTTTTAAAACACATTCTACGACAAAATATTCTTGAGCCTGTACCACCAAAAAATGAATATTTCTGAAACTTTACCCATGTTTTCGACTATGCTTAACAAGACTAGAGCCAAGATAAATCGAGGTCAAAAGCGACCTCGATTTAGTTTATACCAAATTAAATTAAGCCAATATCTCCAAGAGTGGCCGTTTTTCAAAAATGCCGTTTTTGAATTCAATGGCACCAAAAAGTGCCAAAACGGCACTTTTGAGCAAAAAGCCCTTGGCTCTAGTCTTGTTAAGCATAGTCGAAAACATGGGTAAAGTTTCAGAAATATTCATTTTTTGGTGGTACAACCAGTACTATGGAAGACGAATATTATGTCGTAGAATGTGTTTTAATACAATTCGGCATTTTTCTTAGAATAAATTTTAATCAAAGTATCGTATCAAATATCAACTAAAAAACGCGGATACCGATATTTTAATATTTGAAACCGTATAAATTTTTTCGATATCTTATTTTTTGGTGCCGATATTTCGATGCGTATCACATAGCCCTATTCAGAGATTGGCCAGACGTGACGTCACCAAGGCCGTATTTATGGGAGGGGAGGATTTGGGACTTGTGCCCCCCTCCGAAATTGAGGAATTTCCTTTGATCTTTTGCCGCTTCATGTTGGCGGCGGCGAAAAATCAAAAGTGTGCCCCCCCCCCCTAACGATCGGTGCCCCTCCGAAATTTTTTTCTGTATCCGGCCTTGGACGTCACCGTCACGCATTTTATGGAGGGGGATGGAGTTAACAAAATGTGACACTGCTTTGAAGTGCGGCATTAGATCAAAGAAATGAAAAAAGGGAGGTTCAAAAATGTAATATTTCCCCGTCACGCAAGGCCGTATTTAGGGGGGGGGGGGGGGGGGGTTTCCGGCACCTGTGCCCCCCCCCCCCCCGAAACTGAGGAATTTCCTTTGATCTTTTGCCCCCTTATGTTGGCGGCGGCAAAAAATCAAAGGCGTGCCCCCCCCCCCCCCCGAAATTTTTTTCTGTATTCGGCCTTGCCGTCACGTCATATCTTGGAACAATCCCTTTGCAACAACTTACTCAATGGTGACACGGTTGAAGTAGTAATACATGGAATTTTAAATCGATCACACATTGAATAAATTAACAAAATTTCATCAATATCTTCAACTTCTGGACAAATAATTATTGCAGAAATTTTTCGCTGAATTATATCACACATTTTATCATCGGATGGTGGATGATGCCCTTCTACAGGAGCAACAAGAGAAAAAGTTATTTCACTTTTAAATGCATTGGCATTATTCCATTCATCAATGGCATGACGGATATTATGCCATGAAAGAGATTCAGCGCCATGAATAATTCCTAAAATAAATAAATAAATAAATTTTTTTATTCCAAACTACAGTATATTTTTACAGTAATTTTTGGTGTTTTACAGTAATTTTTGGTATTTTTACAGTAATTTTTGGTAACCCTATATTTAAACTATTTGTTAGCGCTACAGTAAATAAATAAAAGTGGTAGATCGTTAATCCTTAATTGTTTCCAAAGTATACTGTAATATGCAAATTTTTTAAAATTTTGAAACCTTTTCAAAAAAAATTTTTCACAAAATAATGAAAATTAAAAATAGAAAAATTCGTAAAAAAAATTTTTTCAAACCAAAATATGCCTCAAAATTTTAAAAATTTGCATATTAGGAAGCGTCCAGACGTGACGTCACGGGTTTTATGGGTGGGTGGGGGGGGGGTAAGCTAAACGTGACGCTCCTGCTAAAAAGCCGACAAAGATCAAAGGGCAAAGCGTGACGGAAGGGTGAATGGGGTTCATAATTTTCGATTTTATAGTGACGTCACATCTGGATAATCCCTTATCATTCCCAGATGAATAACTGACCTATTCGAAATTCAAGTGAATTAACAACTTTTAACAAAAAATTGCAAACAAATATTAATAAAAATGGATTCAGACGCAGCATCCTTCAGAAGAGGAAGGAAAAAAAAGTGACTTCTTTTTTTCAATGGCACTTTTTTTCGGGCATTCAAAAAAAAGAAGAAATGGAACTCGCTGTTTTTGAAAAAAAAAGGAAAGCAACAAAGCAAAGTTCTTTCTTGAAAAAAAAAACACAAAAAAAATAATGGCACTTTAAATGATTCTTCTTCATTCTTTATAAAATCGGCAGGCGGTCGAAAAAAAAAGTGCCTTCAAAAAAAAAATAGAAAGAAAGGGAGTGAAAGCTTTAAAGGAAGATGGGAAAGAAGCTTTTGATAAAATTACAACGTTATTTCATTGATGAGAAAAAAAATATTTTTTTATATAAAAGAAAAATGACTTTTTTTTTAAGATTGCAAAAAAAAAATTGAATGTAAACGAAGCTTCTTCCTTCGAAGAAAAAGGAGGAAAAAAAAGGAATATTTGAGAGAGAGAGAAAACAGATTCATATTTAAAAAAAGGGATAAGATTTATTATATTTAAATACTTTTGTTGAATAAAAAAGAATATTTGAAACTAAATAAATAAATATATAAATTTTGAAAAAAAAGAAAAAATTTGTTTTAAATTTGAATTAAAGAGAGTGTTCGAGATGAACAAAGTTTTTTTTTCATTCCATCTTGCACGGGTCCTCTTAGCACGAAAATATGCCAAATCTTTAAAAGCGCGTATTTCTAAATTTAGCACTATTTTTTCTATCTTTTTACGATTAAAATTAACCCTAACTGTTTTTAAAAAAATATGATTTATATAAATTTTTTTTGAGAATATTTAACGGTTGTCAAAAATGTGAGAGTAATCAATAAAATATGCAAATTTCGTATATTCCTGGATTTTTTCCTTTTTTTGTGGGCACATGTTTTAGGGTTAATTTTAATTGAAAAAACAGAAAAAATAGTCTAAAGTTAGTAATATTCGCTATTTTTAAGATTTTGCATATTTTCGTGCCAAGAGGACCCGTGCAAGATGGAATAAAAAAATACTTTTTTCATCACGAACGCTCCCTTTAATCGGAAAAAGTTAGCAGTGTGGTGCCGGAAAAGTTTTAATTGGCTCCGGCGGTAGTTCCGACAAAAAAATTTTTTTTGTATAAATTTTACTCCATGTTAAAAAAAAATGCATAAAAAATTCAACATTTTGCTGAAAATTTTTATGCTAGAAAAAAATAAAAAACTGCGTTATTAAAAAATGAATAAATTGTAACAAATGTAAAAAATTTTTTAGTTTCTACTTCTTTTTATTATTTTTTCATATTATGATAGCTATAACATAAAAATTAGTAATAAAATATTCAAACAAAAAATAGCACTTAAAACTTGATCATTTCAAAATTTCATCAAAAATAATAATGAAAAGCTTTATTTTTGCAATAATGATTCAAAGATATAATAACATTTTTAAAAGCAGCTGCAAAAAAACACTTCAAAGTAAACAAATATTGAACAAATATTGATTGATTGCATCATTCTTGTTCAATCTTTGCTGTTTTTTGTATGTTATTTTTCAAATCTTTTTACAAAATTCAACAGGGGATGAAAAATTTTCGACTTTGGCCGCCATCCTTTGGAGCCTAAATTTGTCTGGCCTTGGGGCGGCGTTTTTTTTGAATATTTAATTCAAGCTCTTTCTTAGAATATTTGATGAAATTAACGAAAAACATATTTTCAACTACAATGATAAAACTGATACAATATTAATCCCTGTAAATGTATTTTACAGTTCAGGATTGATAAAATATTCTTGTGCATCAAAATCGGCTCCACAATTTTTTTCAAATAGATTGGAAAAGAATCAACTTTCTGAAAAACATAAAAAAGCATGCAATGATATTTTTAACAAATTTACTGGCAATACTTTAACAACAACTGTATCACAGCCAGAATCACTTCCTCATTTTATGATGGAAGACACTCAACACATGTGAAAATTTTTTTGTTTTTGTTTAAGCTGATTTTTGGCATATATAGGCTTTCAACCATGGGGAATTTAATAACAACAAATAAATATATTGATTGCATCATTCTTATGCAATTTTTGCTTTTTTTGTTTCAAAAGAAGATGTTCAGTGAAAGTTTTTTCCTGATTTTTTGCAAACACATTTTTATTCGATCAAAAAGAACCAACATTATTTTGCTTTAAAAATATCGGTTACGAAAATTTTTGCTTTGCATTTTTTGTAAAAAAATGAAATGGAAAAAGAAAAAATTTTAAAAATAAAAATGACATTTTATTTTTTCTCTGTTTTTATTCATCGTATTTTTTTGCTTTTTGAACAAAAATATATCCAATTTTAGTTTCGAAAAAAAGATGCCATTTAAAAATGCTGATTTTTGATTAATTTTTTGAATATTTAATTCAAGTTTTTTGTCTATATTTGTTCGTTAAGTTTCTACCAAGTAAAAAAAGGTTGTTCTTGTTGGCAATGGTCCAGTGGGAGAAATATTAAATATTTTCGACATTATGGATAGTAAGGAAGTGGGGTAACTCACGGACATATGGTATTGTAGCAATATAGAAAAAGAAAAAAAATTATTTTTTTTGAAAGAAATATAACATTTTGAATGTTATTCAGTTATTTTTAACTTGGGCGAAATGAACAGAATTTACGTCGAAATAACTAAGGGTATAATTTAAATGTAAAAAAATACAAAAAAATCATTAATGGTATAAATCGCTCTTTTTTTGTGACTTAAAATTTTGATTTCTTTGATACAAGCAAATATAATATAGGAAGAAACTGATAACCATATTCTGCATCGTTTAAATTTGGGAATATACAATTCATTGATTGTTGTAGCACTTTTAATTAAAGTTTAAAAAAAAAGTTTAAAAACTTTAAGCTTTTTAAATTTTGTAAAGTTGAAATTGCTATGTATTTGTATTATTTAGTGTTTTATGAAAAAATTCTTTTATTGTCATATGCGTAAATAGCTGCTTTCGCTATACCAAAAAATAATAATAAACCAGATTTTTTAAAATAATTCTTGAAAAAATTTATAATAAAATATTCAAATAAATAATTACTGCGTTTCTTTGGAATACAGAATCGTTAAGTTTTTATTGATCAAATTTGAAAAATGCGATCGACCGCTTATTTTTTAGAAAAATGGTTTTTGATTTTTTCAAAGAACTTGAATTAAATATTCAAAAAAATAAGCGAAAATCAGCATTTTTAAATGGCATCTTTTTTTCAAAACTAAAATTGTGAAAAAGCAAAAAAATAAGATGAATAAAAACAAAACAAAATGTTACTTTTTTAAAAAAATATTTTTTCTTTTGCTTTCGTTTTTTTACAAAAATTACAAAGCAAAAATTTTCGTAACCGATATTTTTAAAGCAAAATTATCTTGGTTCTTTTTGATCGATCAAAAATGTGTTTGCAAAATATGAGGAAAAAACTTTCACTGAACATCTTCTTTCGAAACGAAAAAAAAAGCAAAAATTGCATAAGAATGATGCAATCAATATATTTATTTGTTGTTATTAAATTCCCCATGGTTGAAAGCCTATATATGCCAAAAATCAGCATAAACAAAAACAAAAAAATTTTCAGTGTTTTTCAGCCTTTGTCTTTTTTGTCAAATATTCAAAAAAAAACGCCGCCCCAAATCCAGACAAATTTAGGCCCAAAGGCCAGCGGCCAAAGTCGATAATTTTTCATCCCCTGTTGAATTTTGTAAAAAGATTTGAAAAATAACATACTAAAAAACAGCGCCAATTTTTTTGAAATTATTTCAATTTGTTTTTTTAAAGAAGACAGATGTTTTTAAAAAAAAGAGAGATTGCAAAATTTTTGTTGCAGTGTGAAAACTTTAAAACATTTAAAAAAAATTTAAGTTTCATTTTTTTGCTCTGAAGTTTGTATAAACAAAAATAAAAGGAAAAATGATGATAAAATTTTTTTAAAAGACGCCATTTTATTTTTTTCAATTTTTTCCATTTTCGTTTTTGCTTTTTCGATATTCGACAAATTTGGTTAAATTTTAATCCTTTTAAAAAAAGTGGTTTTTAATAAATTTTTTGAATATTTAATTAAATTTTTAAATATAAACTATAAATCAAAAAGTTGTGAAATAATAAATGATAAAATGATACTCTTTTATCTCTATCCACGTAAATTTCGTCGAACATACACCCAAGTTACATTTTTAAAAAAAAGGGGACATTTATAAAATATTTTACAATTTAGTAACAATTGAATTAAATTAAATAACATTTAATAAAATTTAAGATATGTTTTTTGAATGACTTAAAAATTTTGTTAAATGTTTTGTAAAAATAGATGGATCACGGGCTCATTTTTGTACCAAAATTGTACTGTCTAGGCGGAAATTTTTGGTTTTGCAAAATACACTTAGAAAACATGAAAAAATGATATTAGGGGGGTTTAAATCAAAATTTGGGGTTGTGCCATTGAAAAATCGAAATTGGCCAAAAATAGCGTTTTTTGGCACCTTTTTAATCGAGAAATGGAAACTAGGTCCTCAATGGCTCCATAAGATCCGGATTCCTGTCCCGTTATATGTTCGCTACACGATAAAAAACACCCTTTAAGTTTAAACTAAAAAATGAAAAAAAAACTTAGATAAGAATATTGAGCATTTTGTATAAAAATGATGTGGCAAAATACAGTTTCTGGTGTGGAAAATCGACACTAGGTTCTGATTTGCTCCAAAACATCCGAATTCCTGTCCGCCTATATGTCAGCTACACGTTAAAAGAACCCCCCTTATCTTAAACTTAAAAATGAAAAAAAAACTTAGATAACAATAGCTAGGTCCATTTACCTATAGATATAGTGCTAGTCGAAAAATTTTTGGATTCTCTTAACATATAAGCAAGATAACACGAGGAACTCTTCCCATACATATTGGGGTCAGAAAAAACCCAACCAGAAGTTTCTTGCTATGTAATTTATGCAAATTTTTTTCTGTCAATGATGTTGGGGTGGTTGATGAACAAATATTCAGTTTGATGAAAAACGGCGACTATCTGTCTGGAAATCATGATAACACGGAGAAATGAAGCTCTGAACGTGGCGGTTAATTTAAGACCAAAACTGAACCACTAGCTGAATGAAAATAAAGCGAACTTTTTTTTTAGTCAATATAAGCCTAAAAACATTACCAAGACCAAAACAAGTACTTAGAATTGAATTTAAACGTTAGTAAATGCTTTCATTAAATGCCCCGACCTCGATTTAGTTATATCCAATCATATCAAAGTCGAAGATAAGCACAAACAAATTTTTTTGGTTACAAGAATTTTTCACAATACCCCCAACATCATTGAAATGATATATCTTCAATATTTGATCGTTTTGATTCATTTAAATGGTTTTTATAGTGTTATTATATTATTTCGGACATATTTTGATGATTTTAAAGCAAAAAAATTTTTTTTTCCAAATCTTTTTAAAAAATCTTTTTGTCTTGGTCCCCCCTGTGAAAAAAAATCAAAAAATCAAAATTTCGAATTTCGAGGTGCACATCTCTCAAATTGTTTCTAGGTCATTGCTGGGTAATTTTGAAGTAAAAATAACCCTACTTTATCCCGTATATCTTAAAATCCGTCTTGACAGGACACCCAATGAGCCCGTGGGATGAAAATTTTAGCTAGCATTTTTGTGAAATTTACTTTTTTCTGCCGCCCTCAAAATCTGAATTCTTTTTTAAATATGTTTTATTTTTTACAGTACTTTTTAATACTTTTGGTAAAAATTCCTTGAGGGTTAGAATTAAACCCCAAAAAATATTACGTTTTTTTTGATTGATTGCATCATTCTTATGCAATTTTTGCTTTTTTTGTTTTGAAAGAAGATGTTCAGTGAAAGTTTTTTCTTGATTTTTTGCATCCACATTTTTGGTCGATCAAAAAGAACCAACATAATTTTGCTTTAAAAATATTTGTTACGAAAATTTTTGCTTTGCAATTTTTGCAAAAAAAACGAAATGGAAAAAGAAAAAATATTTTTTAAAAAAAAAGTGACATTTTGTTTTGTTTTTATTCATCTTATTTTTTTGCTTTTTGAACAAAAATATATACAATTTTAGTTTCGAAAAAAAGACGCCATTTAAAAATGCTGAATTTTCATTAATTTTATGAATATTTGAATATTTAATTCAAGTTCTTCGTCGATATTCGTTCGTTAATTTTCTACCAAATTCGAAAAGCTGATTATTGGAAAGCTCGTTCGGTGTATGCATTGGACCTCTGAGTGGGCGAGCGATATTCAATGGCTTGCGTATATAAAATCTCGTAAAGATGTCACGTCCATTTTTGGTGACACTACGGAAAATGATACTTGTCATGGTTGTAGCATTTTTTTGTGAAAAAAAATATAAAGACAAAATAAAAATAAAATATAAGCACTTTAAGTGTCCAATATCAAAGAGCGAACGAAAAAACTTTCGTGCTATAGTTGTACCAACAAATGTGTTATAAGACATTCGTTGATCCAACGTGTGGAACCACTATATTTTATCAAAATTTTGTACTTTTCTCATAATATGATATTACTGTAGTTTGAGGGTTGTTCCTTCTATATATCATACTTTTAAAATTTCTTTGTCCCTTTTCATTTTTAAACGATTATAATAGATTTCAAAAGCACCATTTAATTTCCCTTGAGACTGAAAATTTTAAATTAGAGATGATATTTTCATTTTATAATTTTTTCGTTGGGGAATACTTTACAATTTGAAAGAATATTTAAAAAAAATTACAACGAATTACGCTCTAATTATAGGTCTAAACAGGAGTCTGACAAAAGTTACTGTTATTATCTCCATGGAAATACTGATGACAAATTTTCTTATCATCTTATTAAATGCACCCTACAAAAGCAGAAAATAAAAGGTTGGCATATCTCTCTGTCCGTGATTTTTATTTCCCCTAAGAAAAAAGAGATTTTCCTAAATCATTTTTTGTTTCAAGGGGGAGACGCATCTCTTACAAATTTTTTATCAGGGTTCATTGAAGCTCTTTTTTTTGTTTGACATTTTGCAGCTCCAATGAACAAAAAAAGCAGCTCCAATGAGTCTCCAATCGCAGGAAGTAGGTTAATATTCTTACACTATGAGAATACGATTATTTGTTTTCTTCGGAGAATAAATAAGGGGCGGTAACGTTATATGAACTCATATACGTCATATATAGTTCACAATAGAGATCTCTTCTCTATTTAAGATATTTTGTCCATGGAATGAGATCATCTCGAGATATGGATAAAGGTATTGAAAAGCATAACGGTTTTTGTTATGTTCTGATTGCTATATATGGCCCTTGAAAATATGAGGGATCCCTAATAAAAAAGCAAAGTCAAACAAAAAAATTTGTTAGAGGTGTGTCTCCCCCTTTAATTGGATGCATTATAACATTTTTTAAATAGATATTTAAAGGGAGTGTCGAAGATAGTGAAAAACTTTTTATGTACGTTTTTCGTCATTCCAAGTGATGGGGAATGCATTCGTTGCGTGCGGGCGGATAAACTTTTTCATTCCCCATCACTTGGAACGACGGAAAACATACATAAAAAGTTTTTCACTATCTTCGATACTCCCTTTAAAGGGCATTCAGTTATAGCAGCATTTTTAGATTTCTGACAACTCTTTTAAACAAATTTTTAATTTATCAAAAATGGATACAATTGCACAGAACTTGAAAATGTTATTGCCTTTAACGTATATTATACCATCTTATATTCTCTACTTTTCAATTATATATAATATTTTTATTAGTAAAAATAAAAAGAAATTTAATGTTTCTTTTTATAAATTATTTGGAATTTCTGCTATCGTATATTTTTGTTGTTCAATAATTTATTTTGTTGCAGTTCGAATCCCAAATACACCAATTTTTTTATCATTTGTTAAAAGCTGGGGCGAACAAAGCCCTTTTGTGAAATTTCTTCAAACGGCATTATGGTATGTCACAAATGTAACGCCATTATTTCATTTGGTTATTAGCTTTAATCGATTTACAGTATTTATTCTTAAAACTCATTATGAACAATTTTGGCAAAAATGGTTATATATTATTGCTGGCAGTTGTCTTGCTTTTCCGATTGCCTTTATTTGGCATATTCCATTTCAAGGAATTTATATGCATCTAAAAAATACCAGTGATCCAAATTCTCTTCGTTACATCGCTGCATCAAATCGTGACGTTATTCCATGGATGAATAATCCAAGAAATGCTGCAATTATAATTACAATGACGTCATCAATATCACTGGTTTTCAATATATATTATGTTGTAAAACTAATTAATGAAAAACTTTTTTGGAAAAAATTAAATCAAACTAAGACGTCCAAACAAGATCTTTTACTTATTGGATATACAATGTTGGTATTTGTTTGTGACGTTGTGCATTGTGTGCATCAGGTAAAAATAAGAATAAATAAATCAACAATTATATTAATTTTTTTTGTTTTATAGTGTACCATTTTGACTGTAACTGATTCAGCAACAATTGATATGATGTTTCAAGTACAGTATTATCTCTTTGATATCAGTGAGCTTGCTCCAGCATGGTTTATTTTCATCACTAATAAAAATTTAAAAAACCAAATCCTGCATTCTTTCTTCACAATCAAATCATCATACTCTGCTTTAAAAGCAAAATCAAAAAGGACGTCTGTTGTTGGTGTAACACATAGATAGCATATATTTTTAAAGGGGGAGACGCACCTTTAATAAATTTTTTTGTTTGACATTCATTGGAGATCTCGACGCGAATCAGTACTCATTGGAGCTGCAAAATGTCAGACAAAAAAACAGCTCCAATGAACCCTGATAAAAAAGTTGTTAGAGGTGCGTCTCCCCCTTTAATAAAAGGAATTCGAAAATAGTTCATCTCGAGATTCAAACAAATAAATTACGGTAAAAAATAGATCTTCTTTTTTACTGTAATTTATTTGTTTGAAGTTAACTCCGTTCAAGCAACATATCCATTGTTCATTCATTATTTTTTAATAAATTTTTTTAAACAAGCCATTTGTTTCTTCTGTTCTTCTGTACTCTTCTATATTATGTGTTTGAGTCGCAAATAGGGGGGGTGGGATTGGGGAAAGTTTCCCCCTCTCCTTGAGAGCTAAATTTTTAGCATATTTTTGTTTTGGTTTTCAAAAAATAATGTTGACTTGGAATATTTTTTTTCAAACCCCCCCCCCCCCCCTTAAATAAGACCTAATTACGGCCCTGTGAAAACAATTGACTTGTCATTTTGAAAAATATTCATTTAAAGGGAGCGTCTGTGATAGATAAAGTTTTTTTTTTCAATTTATACAGGTACGCTCACCACGAAAATAAATCAAAATTGTAAAATAGTGAATATATTACTGAATTTAGACTATTTTTTCTATTTTTACGATTAAAATCATACTTTTTTTTAAAACAGGTTGTTCTAGAGTTAATTTTAATCGTAAAAACAGAAAAAATACTCCAAATACAGTAATATATATCATTATTTTAAAATTTTGATTTATTTTCGTGGTGAGCGTACCTTTTTTTATGCCAGAAAAAAGGAGAAAAAAATCTGCGTTATTAATAAATGAAGCAGTAGGCACTATGGTTTCAGAGTCTCATAAAATTTTGATCGACTAAACTTGAATTGTCGTGTTAAGAAAAATAAAACCGCAGTTAAAAATTTCTTTGAAAAAAAATAAAAATTTTTTTACTGCGGTTAGGTTTTTCTTAACACGACAATTCGTGTTTTGCCGATCAAAGATTTATAAGACTTTTATAAGGGACACGGCAGACCTGAAAGGAAGATGCGCTGCGCGCAACATGCAGACTTTTGTATTGAAACTTTACCTCGAATTTTCTCCGTCAGAAGACTTATTTTATCTTAATTTTATTTTACCATGCATTTTATGAAGTTATTTTCTAAACATTTACAGAAGCTTTTGTCGTTTTATTAAGTTTAAAGCAAAATTTTTACATAAACAAGTTTTGCTAAAAAACAGTGGGGAAAAAGGATTCTTGCCACGAAAATTGCCTCGACTTTGCTCAATTTTTTCAAAAAAAAGCACAGTAGAAATTGATAGACTTTACATTTTTAAAGGCATTTTAGTAATTTTTTCAATTATATATATAATATTTGATGTTCAGAAGCCTTGTTGATGGTTATGTATTGAGGTTGAAGATGAAGTACGTGTTAAATGTAAGTTTACGCTTAACTTTTTTTAAAAAATTCTTTATATTTTTTTTTCTAGATTGCTTAACTGCTATTGTTTAACAATAATTTCAACCTCCACCTCAATATATAATCAACACAAGAGCTTCTTAACGTCAAATATTATATATATCAAAAATATTTATCAAGTAACAAAATTTTATTTATAAAAAAAGAATCACATAAGCAAACAAATAGAAAGAAATATATAAAAAGATTGGAATTACAAGCAAAATTATGCTACCTTTTTTTCACCTTTCTTACTATTGTTTAAACAACTTGTAATCAGATGTTGCAACCATGTGATTCCGTCGTAATCAACTAATACGCAGTATACTTTGTGTTTACATGTTTCACGATTTTTTAATGTTTGTATAAGCTTATCGACAGTGTTTTGACAATGCGGGAAATTTCCCGGGAAATGAACAACTCTATTTACCACTTTGATGCCGAGTTCCAAATGCTTGGGTATTTTACCGAGCAAGGCACAGAAAGCTTACATGCAGAAATAAACAAAGTTTTTAATCGAGCAGGCAGGCTTTGTAAAAAACAAAAATCAATGGCTATTAAAGCATCAATGGACAAGAAATTTGCTCAGAGATACTTCTAATTTTGAAAAAAACAAAGAAAAATAATTGTTAAAACTTTTATGCACATTGCTTTCTAAAAATTATGTCGTTCTTTTTATAAATAAAATTCTTTTTAAATATTTTTGATATATATAATATTTGACGTTAAGAAGCTCTTGTGTTGATTATATATTGAGGTGGAGGTTGAAATTATTGTTAAACAATAGCAGTTAAGCAATCTAGAAAAAAAATATAAAGAATTTTTTAAAAAAAGTTAAGCGTAAACTTACATTTAACACGTACTTCATCTTCAACCTCAATACATAACCATCAACAAGGCTTCTGAACATCAAATATTATATATATAATTGAAAAAATTACTAAAATGCCTTTAAAAATGTAAAGTCTATCAATTTCTACTGTGCTTTTTTTTGAAAAAATTGAGCAAAGTCGAGGCAATTTTCGTGGCAAGAATCCTTTTTCCCCACTGTTTTTTAGCAAAACTTGTTTATGTAAAAATTTTGCTTTAAACTTAATAAAACGACAAAAGCTTCTGTAAATGTTTAGAAAATAACTTCATAAAATGCATGGTAAAATAAAATTAAGATAAAATAAGTCTTCTGACGGAGAAAATTCGAGGTAAAGTTTCAATACAAAAGTCTGCATGTTGCGCGCAGCGCATCTTCCTTTTTTTCAAACAACAGGTCCGCCGTGGGGAGTGAAACCATAGTGTAGGAAAATACAAACTCTACTTTTAAGAATATTTTTTAAAAAACAAAGTTATTATTAAAAACTGTTTATTTATTTTTGAACGAATGAAAAAAAATTTGTAAATCTATTCTATATCATTTTTTTATATTATGATAGCTAAAACCAAGGCCGTATACAGAAAAAAATTTCAGGGGGGGGCACAGCGATTTTCGGAGGGGGCACGCCTTTGATCTTTTTCCGCCGCCAACACGAAGCGGCAAAAGATCAAAGGAAATTTCTCAGTTTTGGAGGGCACAGAACCCGAATTTCCCCCCCTCGCTACAGCCTTGGGTTAAACACAAAAATTAAAAACAAAATATTCAAACAAATGACGGCAGTTAAAACTTGGTCATTTCAAAATTTCAAAAATAATAATGAAACACATTTTTGCACAACTTTTTTTTGCAAAAATGATTCAAAGATATGATAATGTTTTTTAGATTAACTGCAAAAAAAACACTTTAAAGTGAACAAAGCAACAAATAAATATTGATTGATTGCATCATTCTTATTCAATTTTTGCTGTTTTTTGTTTCGAAAGAAGATGTTCAGTGAAAGTTTTTTCTTGATTTTTTGCAACCACATTTTTGGTCGATCAATAAAGAACCAATATAATGTTGCTTTAAAAACATTGGTTATGAAAATTTATGTAAAAAAAAACAAAATAGAAAAAGAAAAAAATTTTTTTTTGAAAGAAACATAGCATTTTGTTTTTTTCTTTTTATTTGGTCTTCGTAATTTTTGCTTTTTCAAAAATCGATAAATGAAAGTTTAGTTTCAAAAAAAGTTGCCATTTAAAAATGCTGATTTCCGATTAATTTTTTGAATATTTGAATTTTGGAATTGCAATATGTATTTTATCAAAATTCTAATGATAAATTTGATAATGATATTAATGAAAATGTAGTTCAAACCAATTTTTATCAAAAAAAGATACAAAACATGTTTCCATTAATGAAAATGTGGAATCAAAAAAAGTTAAGCTTCTGTTTTTGACAAATTTTTAGGGATGAAAAATGCGACCGACCGATTATTTTAGGAAAATGGTAGGGAAAAAAACAAAAAAAATTTAAAAAGGCCGCCCCAAAGCTAGACAAATTTAGGCCCGAAGGCTGGCGGCAAAAGCAGAGAATTTTTTATCCCTGCTGAATCACGGGCTCATTGGGTGTCCTGTAGAGACGGATTTTGAGTTTAGGTGTCGGAATAGGGTCATTTTTACTCAAAAATGACTGAGAAATGATCAAAAAATGATTTTAGACATGTCCGCCCCGAAAATCGAAATTTCGATATTTTCGATATTTTTCACAGGGTGACCAAGACAAAAATATTTTAAAAAAATTTTTTGAGAAAACATTTTTTTTCTGTAAAATTATCAGGATATGTCCAAAATAATATAATAACACTATAAAAACCATTTAAATGATTCAAAACGATCAAAAATTGAAGTTATATCATTATAATGATGTCGGGGGTATTGTGAAAATGCTTCAAGTAAAAAAAAATTTTTTTTTCCCTGTTAATTGCGCTTTAATAAGATTAACTATGACTAAATCGAGGTCGGGGAGTTTAAAAAAGCATTTACAAGCGTTTAAAGACATTTCTAAGTATAGTTTTTGGTGTTGGGGGTGTATTTTTGCTTTTTTTGTCTAAAAATGAGAGATTCTTCATTTTACCGCTAACCATACACTTGTTTTTGGTCTTAAAATAATCCCAGCTTTGATTACAACATCGTAACAGAGAGTTTTTCGAATTTTAACAGATAGTTCTCATTTCCCATAAGTTTGAAAAAATCGTATCTTTCTACCCCAACATCTTTGACAGAGAGCGCAGTAAGTACAACAGATAATTAGAAAAATCCAGTTAGTTTTTTTTAATGCTAATATACATAGAAACATCGTAACAGAAGCCTTTTGAGTATATCTCATCAGAAACTCGAAATTTTTGGATTTATTCTTTATCTATAGGTAAAATGAGCACAATAGTCGGTATAGAGATTTTTTTTTGTGTTCAAGTTTAACCCAAATCTGTTATAGCAGATTTGTTGACAAGATATAGCCCGATAAATTTATCGAGGCGATTGGCTTCATTTGACCTGGAATCCATTTCTCGAGCAAAAAAGTGCCAAAAAACGTCATTTTTTGCCATTTTCGTTTTTTGGTGGGGCATCCCTAAAATACGACATGAAAACCCCTAATATTATTTTTCCATGGTTTCTAAGTGTGTTTAACCTAATTTTAAAAGGGCGCCTCTACGGGACAAATTTGGCCCCAAAATGAGCCCGTGGCTAATTATTGGAAACAGTCATGGAGATTGTGCCATTCCCATAATTGAGTTAGCTTTAAATGGGCTATATTTAGACACTTGCAAGCAAGAATTTTTCCTTTCCTTTTTTTGTCATTTTTTTCGTTACAGTATGAAAAATTAAATTTCAACTTAGTCTCTAATAAACTACGTGACTCAAATCATTTAACAATGTTTTGATCATATAAATTATCTAAAAATATCAAAAAAGATGTTAAACAAATGTTTGATTTCATTCAGAGAAATAAAACAGCAGCAGCTATTTTTTAATGAAATATTTGAAAAATAAAATGTTGTTTAAAAAATTAGCGTAAATCAAACATTAGTATCAATAAAATTTTTTTTTAAGTTTTACTTTATATCAGATATGACTATTATCATATTTGAATGTTATATAATTGTTTGAATAAATATATAAAAAAAATTTATTCAGGGCATTTTAACAAAAAACCAAAAAATTGTCCGTCAATTATTATAAAAATTAAAACGAAATCTTTTTTCCGTCTAAAAACATTATCAATACAAATTAGAATAAATAGAGATTATACTAAAAAAATTTGATTAAGGAAATATTGCGTAAAAGTAAAAATATTTTAAAAAAAAGGTTAACATGCAAAATATAGTTGCCTACTAAACTGAAGAGAATCCTTATTTTTGAAAGTAAAAATTGTCTAAAAACAGAATTATTAAAATAAAAAAGATTTAATTATTATTCAGAAAATATTTTGTAAGCAAAATATGCTGCCCCAATTGCAACAACTTCATCCGGATGTTGTTCAACACAATGTTGAGATTCTCGAAACATTTCATTCAACAATTTTTTAATCATTGGCATTCGACTTCCACCTCCAACATGCAAAACTTGATTTATTTGATTTTCATTTGTTTTTGATTCAAATAAAGCTGACTGAATTGTATTTCGGATTTTGTTTAACAAAGGTTTCGTCATTTCTTCAAATTCCTCTCGTCTAATTTCAATTCTTCCATCTTGAGCTGGGTCAAAGTCGTCAATGTCTAGCCTAAAAAAGACAGAAGAATTGATTATTAATGTGTAATTTTAATACGTAATTGTAGTCATTATAAAACGTAGAGAATTTTTACAAACAAACCAAATCATACTTACCAACTATCCGCTGCCGTAGTTAGGTCTTCCTTAATTCTTTGGCATTCCAACATTAATTTGAATTTTCTGTCTTTCAAATTGAAAATTCCAAAATTTGCATTTAACATATTTTTAAAGTAATTTATTAAAACTGTATCAAAATTTCTTCCACCTAGTTTTGAATCGCCGGTATTTGATAAAATTTTAATCATATCATTTTGGACTTTAAAAATGCAAACATCCAAAGTTCCGCCCCCCAAATCAAACAAAAGTACGGTAGAATTATTTGGGATTGATCGATCAATGAGATATGCAAATGCAGCTGCAATTGGTTCCGGCAACAATTTTATTTCATTCCATCCCGCCAAATTTGCAGCTGAAATTGTTGCTGCTTTTTGGGCTTCTGTAAATGTCGCGGGTACGGTAATTACAACTTTTGAAATTGTTTTTCCTTGAAATTCCTCTGCTTTTTGCTTTATATATTTCAACAAATCAGATGCCACTTTTTCGGCTGTCAGCTTCTGTTTTTTTCCATCAAATCCAGAAATTTGCATAAATACATTTCCATTTTCGGGAAAAACAGTAAACTTCCAATTTTCATCAATTTCGATATCATTAAATTTCCTTCCAAGAATTCTTTTTGAATCAAAAATTGTTGATTTTGAATAATTTCGTAATCGATTTACCACAACCCTGCCACATTTAACATGTTTTTCATCATATGAAATATATGATGGAAGAAGTCTTTCCCCGGTATTATCCAATGGCATTGCCTGAACTCCATCTTTTCGATTTACTGCGGCACAACATCTTGAAGTTCCCAAATCTATTCCAATTGCTAATAGATTTGTGTCCGATAAAATACTCTTTTTTGGAATTGTGTAACAGTTGTCAGAATCTATTGTCGCGGGTTTGAATGGCATAAATGACAGTATTCTATCAACTCTTTCGGATTCTGATTTTTTGGTGTCAACAACATTTTTTGCAAATTCGTCTTTTAAATTGAATTCTTTTAAACAATTATTAAAATCAACAGAATAAATTTCATTTGTATCGATTTGAAAGTTAATTGTTATATTTTCTTGTTCGGGAAGTTTTATAACATCTTTATCGCGGGTGTTTCCAAATTGCTTAATAAGGTTTATTTTAGTCAATTTATTATATTTTTCATTAAATGAATCAAAAAGTTTTAACTTACAAGTTCTAACGTTTTATCACTACGTTCTTTTATTAATTTGTGACAATGAAACATTGGTAATTTTTCGCCAATTCTAAATGATATGATTTCTTTATCACCGATTTTTAAAGTGATTGAGTTTGATAAGATTCTTTCTACATCAAGATGAACAAGATCAGAATCACCAAGCGTTATTCGGGCTTTTAAAAGACTTGCATTAGAAGTACAATACGAACCAGTATTGTAAGAAAAAAATTTACAATCAGCTGATATTTTTCTGAAATTTGTTTCATCAATCTTTTCATCGTAAAGAACAATATCAGGTCCTTTTTCTAATTTTGATCCTTTCACAATTCTATGTAATTCATTTAATTTTGAAGGATGAGCTATCCACCATCCAATATAATTAACTTTTTTATCAATTATTTTCCACAATTATTTTCCATACCCAAAAACCATTTCCCCATTTTATCCAAATAATATTTCCATTTAAAAGTTTATATTTTATTTTAAAAATTTCGCTTAAAAGAACAGTTTTCCAATCAATAATTTCGACATTTTTAAATCCAATTTTTAATCCTTCTTCAATGAATTTTTTACGAATATCATTTCCATAATTAAAACCCGAACAAATACAAAGAAATCCAAATTCTTCATTTATTTTTGTTTTGATTTCTTCAAACATAAAATTCACTTTTTTAATTTCGTTAAAATAAACTAAAAATGTTTAAATGAAAGCGTAAACTAAAATAATTTTAGTAATTACCATTTTCAATGTTTAAATCAACTGTCTTTTTTTCAGTTTCATTGAAATACGATATTTTACCATGAAAAGGGTATATTCCTACATGAATTACCATTACTAAAAGAAAAAAATTTATATTAATTGAGAAAATATTTTAAAAAAAGAAGTAAAAATTGAATTTTTTGGCTTTTTTCTTCTAAATTTTCATTGATTTTTGCTTTTATTATGTTTTTATCACTATTTTAAGAACTGATAAGCGTATCAAAGAAAAGATTCAATGAAGACTATACCTAGAGATGGGGTCTTAAATTGGTTTAAAAAAGTGATAACAATGACTATTGGGAATTTGACCATTCGACACTTCTTTATCCCCCCCCCCTCCCCTAATCCATTTTCATTCAGGAATTTCCATAAAATACAGAGATTCCAAGTTGGATTTTTGAAATCGCTGTATTTTTTTACATCTAAGGGGATAGAAATAAAAATAATAAAGAAAAATTTCAATTTTTACAGTATACCTCTCTTTCATTTTTTATTGACTTAAAAAAAATGCCGGGAACACTCGCGTCGCACATTGCCTGTGCACGTCTCTAAATAAATCAATAATTATATTAATTTTTTTGTTTTATAGTGTACCATTTTGACTGTAACTGATTCAGCAACAATTGATATGATGTTTCAAGTACAGTATTATCTCTTTGATATCAGTGAGCTTGCTCCAGCATGGTTTATTTTAATCACTAATAAAAATTTAAAAAACCAAATCCTGCATTCTTTCTTCACAATCAAATCATCAAAATCTGTTTTAAAAGCAAAATCAAAAAGGACGTCTGTTGTTGGTGTAACACATAAATAGCATATATTTTTAATAAAAGGAATTCAAAAATAGCTCATCTCTTCTTTTTACTGTAATTTATTTGTTTGAAGTTAACTCCGTTCAAGCAACATATCCATTGTTCATTCATTATTTTTTAATAAATTTTTTTAAATAAGCCATTTGTTTCTTCCATTCTCCTGTACTCTTCTACATTATGTGTTTGGGCCGCAAATAGGGGGGGGGGGGGGGGGGGGGGAATTGGGGAAAGTTTTCCCATGTCCTTTAGATGTTAATTTTTTGCATATTTTTGTTTTGGTTTTCAAAAAATAATGTTGATTTAGAATATTTTTTTCAAACCCCCCCCCCTTTAATAAGACCTATTTACGGCCCTGTGAAAACAACTGACTTGTCATTTTGAAAAATATTCATTTAAAGGGAGCGTTCGGGGATAGAAAAGTTTTTTCATTTCATCTTGCACGGGTCCTCTTAGCACGAAAATATGCCAAAATCTTTAAAAATAGTGAATATTACTAAATTTTGACTATTTTTTCAGTATTTACGATTAAAATTAACCCTAAAACATGTGCTCCTCAAAAAAACGAAACAATCCAGGAAAATACGAAATTTGAATATTTTATTGATTACTTACACATTTTTGACAACCGTTAAATATTCTCAAAAAAAGTTTATATAAATCATATTTTTTTAAAAACAGTTAGGCTTAATTTTAATCGTAAAAACAGAAAAAATAGTCTAAATTTAGTAATATTCACTATTTTAAAATTTTGATTTATTTTCGTGGTGAGCGTACCTGTATAAATTGAAAAAAAACTTTGTCTATCCCGGACGCTCCCTTTAAACACCATTTTTAATATCAGAAAGAATACGCAAAGAAAAAAGTTATCAGAGTTTTTTGATTCGGTTTTTGAAGCATTTTTGTGGTGGGAGAATCAATCACTTTTTACTTGCTTGTACACACTTCCTTGAATGAAAATAAAATGATTTTTAAAAAAAGAGAAATAGGAACTCTGTGTCCGTTCGCTGACACGCACCACCATTCACTATCTTTTTTTATAAAAAAATATATTGGCGGGAAACAATTTGAGTTGTCTCATAAGTATGACAAAAAAAAAGAAGAGGGAAAACGAGACGATGTTTCTTTGAAAAAATACTGCATTTTTTTATAAATCATCATTTTTGCTTTTCTAATCATGCATAATAATGGTTAATAGTTTTTTTTGCCAACGGATCTGTTTTTAAAATAAAATAATTTTTGTTTTTGCTAAAATTTGATCCTTGGGGTTATTTTTTGAATATTTTAATAATAACACCTGCTGCCCCGGCACCGGAGCCACACTGTTGAAAAGGAAAGGATGCCGCTTTTCCCGGGGGGTTCGAGAATCCGGCACAATATTTACAGTTACATTATATTGCTGATTCTGATGAACATGGTGATAATATTGGTGATCAACCGCCAATATTAGCACCAATGTATAACTTTGAAGCCTTACGGGATCAGCATAACGGCTTACAGTTGGAACACTACCAACTGCAAGTTGAGGTTGACAACTTGCGCAACATCATTTTTGATCTTGAATATTTTGATCTTTAAAAAATTTCCATAAAACTCTTACCGTACCACAATAAACTTGGGGTGCGTGGAAAAGGTGGAAATGAGGGATAAAAAGGAGGAAGGAAAGCAAAAATGGTTTATTTTGCTTATTTATAGCTAAAAAAAGGATTGCGAAATTGATGGAAATGTCAAATAATTGTTTGCTTCCCCCTGATTTCGCAATAGTGTTTTTTTCGCGTTTTATCTCCAAGTTATATATGTATCATATGGATTTAACACTGTGGAATTCAAATTTCACATTTTTAAGTACCCTCATAATGCTCGTTTTTGAGATTTTTTGACTTATATACAAAAATCACCTCTATAGTCAATAAATCAAAAAATCTCAAAAACGAGCATTATGAGGGTACTTAAAAATGTGATATTTGAATTCCACAGTGTTAAATCTATATAATACATATATAACTTGGAGATAAAACGCGAAAAAAACACTATTGCGAAATCAGGGGGAAGCAAACAATTATTTGACATTTCCATCAATTTCGCAATCCTTTTTTTAGCTATAAATAAGCAAAATAAACCATTTTTGCTTTCCTTCCTCCTTTTTATCCCTCATTTCCACCTTTTCCACTGCCATTTCCACCTTTTTCACGCATCCATAAACTTTTTTGAGGTATTTTGGAAAACAATTTTTTTTATTACTGTATTAAATGAAGCATCGGAAAAAGCGTGTTAAAATAAAATTTCCATCACCCAAAGATATTTCATTTACCTTTTAATATTGTTATCACTTGTCGATAAATTTTAGAAAGCGGCAAAGAGAAAAAAAAAAGATTGAATGCCAAAAAATTGTTGGCAAAATGTACAAATTTTTTTACTCAACAAAGTAAATTTTTAATATTAATTTTTTTTAAACATCCAATATAAAGACTCCACAAAACATATTTTTGTAGCCCTTGATCTCCTGATTAATAATATAAAAGAATATATTTACAAGATAGGTTAAAAAATTTTTTACCCATCTACAGTATATAATATACAGTATATTTAACATCACATTTTATTCTTCTACTACATGAATAGAAATCAGATCAAAAAATATTCGATAAATAATACAATACTACAGAAAAAAATATATATGAGATTCAAGCATTTAAAAATAAAAACAATCAACGATAAAAATTTCAAATAAATTTAAAACACAAAACTACAGTAAGAAAAAAAATAATTATTCCATCAAAATATTGTTTCAAAGTTGAAGCTTTTCTTGAATTTCTCGCAAAGTTTTTGCAGATTTTTGAAGCTTTTCAATTTCATTTGGAAGTAAAGTTTGTTTAACAACATGTGTTAAACCATTTGATCCAAGAACACATGGAAGTGATAAAAAGACATCATCTTCAATACCATGAATACCTTTGACATTCGTGGTAAGAGCATAAACATTTCGATGATTATGTAATGCACCTAGAACAATTTTTGCAACCGATAATCCAATTGCCCATGATGTATATCCTTTAAGCTTAATAATTTTATATGCTGATTCAATAACCTTTTGATGAATTTCTTCTTCCCATGTATGAGCTTCTTTTTCAAGATTTGGTTTAAGCGTTGAAAGCGTTACCCCAGCAACATTGACACCAGACCAAACCTAAAAATATATATTTTTTTTAAAGATATATTAAGGAATAAAATCGGATATATGAGATCCCATCAAGGGCACTTTTATTACAGTAGAAAGTAAAGTTTGTCAAACGACATGTGTTAAATCTACTGTAAAAATTGGGATTTCATATATCCTTGTAGAATGGAATCAAAAATAATAATGAAAACAGCTTACCGCAACCGATGAATCACCATGTTCACCAATAATCCAACCATGACAATTTGTTGCAGCAACTCCAAGCTTTTCAGAAAGTAAAAATCGAAAACGTGCTGAATCAAGATTTGTTCCAGAGCCAAAGACATGCTCACGTGGAAGACCCGAAAGTTTCCAAGTAACATATGTAAGAACGTCAACAGGATTTGATACAACCAAGAAAAGGGTTTCTGGAGAATGCTTAACAAGTTGTGGAATAATACCTTTGAAAATTTCAACATTTCTTTGAACCAATGATAAACGAGTTTCACCTTCACGTTGTCGACATCCAGCCGTGATAACACAAAGCCGAGATTCTGCGGTGATTGCGTAATCTATAAATGGAATAGGTTTAAAATAGATCACATTTGGGATGTATTAGTATTATTATATATGACAGATATTCCCAAAAAGTCTTAATTGAATATATAAAATCTCTTTTAGCCATTGAAAAAAAGACATACCCGTGCCAGCTTTAATAACACATGGACGAGTAAATGCTAAACCATGTTGAAGATCCATTAATTCCCCCTCTAATTTATCAGCGACCACATCAACCAATGCAATTTCACTTGCAATTCCTTGTTGAAGAATACTGTATGCACATGCCATACCTAAAAAAATGGATTAAAAATATTTAAAGATGTTAAAATATATTTTTTAAAAATACCCACCAACTTGTCCAACACCAACAATGGTAACCTTTGTTCGAGTTGGAGCTCGAGAAGGTTGCAATTCATGCAACAGTTCATCAATGATATCCGACATTCTGAAAAAAAAGCGAGTGATAAAGATAAAGGATTAAAAATGATAATGGAAAAGGAAAAAAACAAAGAAATATAAAAAAATGGGCTAAATTTTAAGAATAAAAATTTGTGAAATAAAGTAAGAAATATTTAATAAATAATTTCCCAAAAAAAGAGGGTTATGAATATTCAATTTTATTGATTAAAAAAACTTTTATCAGTCTAAAAATAAAAATTTCTCCATCAAAAAAAAAAGAAATCTCAGTAAGCTCGGATAAACAAAATCAAAAATTTAAATTGTTTTTTTAAATTTAAATTCAATGGTTCTCATTAATCTCGCAAACAGTGTTGTTGCGACTCCGACTCCGGAGTCGATGGAGTCGACTCCACATCGACTCCGACTCCGGAGTCGGAGTCACTAATTCCAAAAGATCAAAGAAAAAGATGCCGCTTTTCGGAGTCGGAGTGGATAGATTCGACTCCGATCGAATTTGACTCCGGAGTCGAAGTCGATAAAAAATGTCGGGCACAACACTGCTCGCAAATGATGGCACAAAAAAAAAAGCCGAGAAACAAAATTATTTAACGGAAAATAAAAAAAAACTGATTAAAAATCGATTGGATTCAATTCAATTAATTTTTAAAACAATTATTAATCTCTCTTTAAATTTTTAAAAATAGATTTAAATGATTTAACCCAAAATATGTAAAGCGTGAAAAAAAATGGAATAAAAAAGGGTTCAAAAAATTGAATACGTGAGTTTTAAAATTTTTATTTATAAAATTTTTTTGTTGTTCCAAAAATATATAAAAAAAAGAGAGGGAACACAGCAATTGCTGCAGCAAACAGGCGGCGCTTTTTTTTGTTAGACTCTCTCTCTTTTTTTTCTTCCTCAAAAATTTTCAAAGCAAAATAGTCTAGCTTCCAAACATTAAAGGCAAAAAAATAAAATGTTGTTGGAAAAAAAAGAAAGAGAAAAAGTCCAAAAAGCCATCCATTTTTTTGTGGCAAAAAAACTAAGAAAAAAAAGTGCGGCATCGATTATCTTGTTATATATTTTTTTTGTGCATGTCTAACAGAATTAAATTTGCAAAGTTCTGATAAAAGATAAATTTGATTTGAGAGAATTCAAGATTTATAAATTTAATTAATATTTATTAAAGGAGGCGTTTTTTTTGAATGGATGAACCTGATGATCAGGCAAAAAAACAATATAAATTTCTATTGTTTTTTTGCCTGATTTTCAGGTTCATCCAATTATAAAAAACGAAAAAAGGAAAGCGTCCATCTCCTTTAATAGAGGTTAAGCTGAAATGTAAGAATAAATTTTAGAGGTAATATTTTATTTTTTTTTCATGGGTTACTGTAATAGTTTTAAAAGGTGATTAATAGTGATTAAATTCTCAAAAACATCATTATATAATTTAATTATTTTTTATATACGAAAAATATTCCAAAAAATTATGGTATTAAAATTTCTGTGATTTATTGAACTCTTAAAACCCACTTTTATAGTGTATGATAAAAATTCTATCTATTTTTTTGCATTTTTGAACTTTTAAAACCCTAAAAAACAAACTCTTTATTTTAGTCTTTTGAACTTTTGCGTTATGTCCAATTTTTTTTTCCAATAATACCCTTTTAAAGGCCGCTTTTAAAAGTCTTAAACATTCTTAAATTATTTTTTGCACATTGAAAAGTATATTTACAGCTTATTTTTGAAGTAAAATTGAATTGAATTTAGTCTTGAGTAAGTAAGTAACCCTTATCTCAAAAATAAAAGAAACCATTCAATTTTGATATTTACTAATCGAATTTAGAACATCGAAAAAAAAACCAATAAACAAACAGAAAAAAAATGAAAAAAAAAACATACCCATCCATTTTTCTATTGTTTTTGTTTTAAACCTTTGAAAATAAAAAAAAATCAGTAACAAAAGCTTGATGAAAATTCTTCTTATTAAAAAGATATATGAGATTGTAAATCTGTAAAAGTATACTGTAAAAAAAATGTAAAAAATTTTAACAAAAAAAAGTCACGTAAAAATAGCAAATTTTCTTTGCAAAAAAAAAACTAAAGAGATTCCATGGATTTGGTATTTGGATTTTTAAAAGCCAATTTGTATCTAATTGAAAGCAAATGTAAAAATATATACATATTTAAAGCAGACTAAAAAGTAGGCCTCTCAGCAACTGGAAAAATCCTTCCAATTTTTAGAATGGCCTCCAATATTTGGAATTGAAAAAAAAATTTTTTATTTGATAAAAGTGTTTAAAAAATGATTCGCACTAATATTTTTTTCATTCTGGCGCTCCTTCGCCATTCCATATATTAGAGTGCCATTCCAAAAATTAGAGTGTTATTCCAAAAATTAGAAAAAATTTTTTTTCCAATTTTGTCATATTCGTGATCAGAAAGCCATATTAGGTGGGCAAAACATGTTTTTATATGTTTTTTATGAATTTAAAGCAATTCCAAAAATTAGAACGCCATTCTAAAAATTAGAATAACATTCTAATTTTTAGAATGACATTCTAATTTTTGGAATGTCACTGCAGTTCACTGGAATGGCTATATTTTGACGTTGTTTTCGCATATAACTAATTTATAATGATTATATTTATATTTTAACCGCAAAAAAAAGTAAATTTAATGGATTCTAAAGTCGGATTCTGGGCGGATTCTGGCGCCGAAAATGTTTTTTAACATTTTATTATGTTTCATGGTCATTTTTTGAGCTGATCACGATAACAGAATCCATATTCAAGACCAAACATAACCTACATTATCGTGATATGCTCAAAAAACGACCATAAAACATAGAAAAATGTGAAGAAAAAATGGCATCAGAATCTGCCTTCAGAATCTTTAAATCAAAAAATGGATTCTATTATCGTGATCAGCTCAAAAAATGACCATGAAACATAATAAAATGTTAAAAAACATTTTCAGCGCCAAAATCCGCCCAGAATCCGACTTCAGAATCCATTAAATTTACTTTTTTTTGCGGTTAAAATATAAATATAATCATTATAAATTAGTTATATGCGAATACAACGTCAAAATATAGCCATTCCAGTGAACTGCAGTGACATTCCAAAAATTAGAATGTCATTCTAAAAATTAGAATGTTATTCTAATTTTTAGAATGGCGTTCTAATTTTTGGAATTGCTTTAAATTCATAAAAAACATATAAAAACATGTTTTGCCCACCTAATATGGCTTTCTGATCACGAATATGACAAAATTGGAAAAAAAATTTTTTCTAATTTTTGGAATAACACTCTAATTTTTGGAATGGCACTCTAATATATGGAATGGCGAAGGAGCGCCAGAATGAAAAAAATATTAGTGCGAATCATTTTTTAAACACTTAACAAACACTTTTATCAAATAAAAAATTTTTTTTTCAATTCCAAATATTGGAGGCCATTCTAAAAATTGGAAGGATTTTTCTAGTTGCTGAGAGGCCTACTAAAAAGTCAAATAAATATCTTCATAAAAAAAAAATAATATAAAAAGTTAAAAAAGTACAGTAGCTACTAGCAATAAAACAAAGACTATTATGTGCGAAAATTTTATGGTTATTTTTTTGTGCTACATAAATGGTCGAGTGGTGTAGCGCGCGCAACTCACGACCCGACCCTCACAGGTTCGAGTCCCCTTCTGTGTTCAACACAGATTTTACTAATTTCAAAGCAATGGATACACTCAAAAAGCCTTTGGGGCGAATAAAAAGTCTCAAACAGAGATGGAGTCAACACCGGGTTGCACTGGAAAAAATTCCTTAGGGCAAAATTCAATAGGACATGGTAAAAAAAAATGCCGTCGAAGCATCCTTGGGCCCTCCCCCGATCAGATGTCTGATCTGTGGTATTTAAACCTTTTTTTACTTTTTATATTCTAAAGTTTCAACTTCCAAATTCACTTTTAAAAGTCCGAATTCCAAAAGACAAGTAAAAAATATCCCCATCAAATTTTAGGTATCAATATAATCTTCTTTCTTTTTTGAAATCCTTTTTAAAGCCTCCAAAAATGATGTAATAATTTTCTTTGTTTTATTTTTGAATTAAAAATAGACAATTTTTTGCAGCAAAAAAATGAATATTTTCTCACGCATCTGATTCAATTTTTTTAAATGCCAAAACAAAAAGCTTATAAACGAAAAAAAGCCTGAAAATACAAAAAGAAAATATAATTTGCAACTAAAAATAATAAAATAATAAAAAAAAATTAAGAGTTTCTAAAAGCCACGGCTTAAATATGTTATTATTAACGCTAAAATTGATTAATTTTAAATGTTCAAATGCGAAAATGAAAATAAAATATAAAAAATTCTAATAAAATTACCGCTTACAATAATACCCTAATTACTATATTCAAAAAAAATGGGTATAAAAAAAGAGAAAGTAATTCAAAGCTTTGAAATTTAAAGCGAGATTAAAGGGAGTGTTCGGGATAGACAAAGTTTTTTTCATTCCATCTCACGGGTTCTCTTAGCACGAAAATGTGCCGAATTCTTTAAAAATAGTGAATATTACTAAATTTAGTCTATTTTTTCTGTTTCTGCGATTAAAATTAACCCTAAAACATTTGCCCACATAAAAAAATAACCCAGGAAAATACGAAATTTGCATATTTTATTGATTACTCACACATTTTTGACAACCGTTAAATATTCTCAAAAAAAGTTTATATAAATCATATTTTTTTTAAAACAGTTAGGGTTAATTTTAATTGTAAAAACAGAAAAAATAGTCTAAATTTAGTAATATATTATTATAATATTTGCTTTTTTAAAGATTTGGCATATTTTCGTGCTAAGAGAACGCGTGCGATGGAATGAAAAAATCTTTGACTATCCCCGAACGCTCCGTTTAAAAATTTTTTTGTTTTAAAAAACCTTAAACAAATAAATATTTTGTACCTAACTAAATTACAAACACAAAAAAACTCCTATTTTAAGACCCGTTCGTTTTTCCATTATTTTCAAATTTTAATTAACACCAAAAAAGCGTTCCCCAAAAAAACGGCAAAAAAATGCCAAAAAGTTTTTTTGCCAAATTTTTTAAAAATAGCTTTGATTTTCCCAATTTTCTATGAATGTTACTTTTTTGAAAAGAAAAAAAAGAAGCAACAGGGAAAAAAAAAGCTTTAAGGCATTTTTGTATTCAACTTTTTTAACTATTACCCAAAAAATATATATATATAATAGTTTTTGCCGAAAAAAAATATTGTATCTTCCCTTAACTTCTCATTCCTAAAAAGTATTGCATCATAAAAGCAAACAAGTCAAAATAAAAAGGGGGGAGAAAAAACTGCAAAACTATGATGAAAGCTTTTGGCTTTAAAAAAAAACAGAAAATGCAAAAATGGGCGGCGCAAACCTTTTTTTTTATGCAATAAAATAAAATAAAAGATGGCAAAAGTGTCATAGAAACGAACAAAAACAGATGTTTATTAAAAGCAAAAAGTTAAAGCAGTAATAAAAATAATCAATTTTTTGATTTTATTTTAAAATTTAATCCAAAAATCTTCCAAAAAATGATATCAAAAAAGCCCCCCAAAAAAAAGAGGGAAGTATGTCATCATTGAAACTGCTCACTCAAAAAAAACCACCAATTACGAAATTTGCATCCTTCTTTTTTTTCAACATCCAAGACCCTCCCATTTTTGGCTGTTGTAAAATAGCTGATGCAATATTTGTGTAAAATGTTGTCAGCTTCAAAAAAATATGCAAATTTTTATGTACTGTAGTTTAGAAAAGTTTACTGTAATATTCATAAATCAGATTCAACATTTAAAAAATGATATCATCACCAATGTAGTAGTACTGATAAGTTATCAATGAATACCAATAAATTATTGGTATTCATTGATAACTTATCAGTATTACTGTATTTTTTAAAACTACAGTATCTTTTTAGCAATAATAAAAAACTTTTTTTTTGATAACTGTATCAAAAATTACGGTAAGGGTACTGTAGCAACGTAAATTTCATGTTTGCTTCTAAAAAAAGTTTTTAACAAATTTATTTATTATCAAATTTCATATCAAAATTTTAAAACCTGATTATATCAAAAATTATCATAAAAAAAAGATCAATCAAAAAAAGAGTATACAAATTTCAGAAAAGTGTTATTAAGTTTTATAAAAACAATCAAAAAAAATAAATCAATGGCCTGAAAATATAAAATTTTTTAGAATCTTCAGCATTTTTGATAATATTTTTTTGAAAAAAAGGGATAAACAAAATCCAACAAAAAAATGCAAAAAAAATTTTTTTTTCTAAAAATGGCAGTAAAATTTGCAAAAATTTTGTTGGATTAATTTTTTTTTTCAAAAATATCAAAAAATACGAGAGGATTTCTTATTATTGTTTAAAAAATTAATTAATAAAATATTTTTTTAAAGATTTAAATAAAAGCGTGCTCGGCACATTTTACAAAAAAAAGAAAGAAGGAAGATAAAACTCATTTTGGGCTAACCGGCTACGCTGGAAATATATAATAATAATATTTTTTCTATAGTGTGTGTGTGTTTTTTTCTTAACATTATTTAATATATATATATATAAAATATAGGAGATAACTGGAATGAAAATGAAGGAATATATATAATTAATATATAAAAAAATTAATAAAATTTTAGGTGAATATTTGGGAAGAGAAAAATAATTAATATATGGTAATAACACCAAAATCAGCAAAAACTGAAAATTAATTAATTATTTTATCATTTAATATTTATCCAGGTTACGGTAGAAATACAGTAATTTTAAGTCTAAAAGTACTTTTTGCTTACCGAAGCTCAATACCAAAAAAACATAAATTAACTAAACTCAAAATTTTTGATATAATATAAAAAAGTTCCAAAAAATGATATCTCTCAATACATAAAAATTAAACGGAAAAAAACTAACCTTAATCCATTGAAGCTGATAAAAAATAAAATCCAAAAAATGCAGCAACTATTTTTTTTTTTTTCTCAAACGAATACACACAAATTTCTTCCATGAATAAAAAAGAGAACGATCGATGACCAGAAAATATTTAATGAATAAAAAAGAAACAAAAACAACAAACAATATAAAAAGTTTTTTCCTCTAAACTTTTTTAAATATTTATAACAATACATTTTTTTTTACAAATCATTATATTCAATATGATGTTGTGGAACCATCATTATTTGTTGAGGATGACCACCAGGTTGTTGAACCATAATAACTTGTTGATGAGGATGTTGTTGAATAATTGCATGAGATGGAACAGATTGTACATGTCGATTATCTTGTTGTTGATGAGATCCAGATGTATTACGCTGTTGTGAATTTCCTTGTTGAGGTGATGAAATTGATCCAGGAACTAAAAATGAATATAAAATATTAAAAAAGTTTTTCTGTGCAGCAACAGTATTATTTCATTTATTCCTAATCAAATGCCTAAAAATTATTAAAATCCCCCCATATTCAAATTGTATCAACTAAATCAAGATATCTTAAGCAAAAATATTATTCAAACAGTCATTGTAAAATAATCGAAAATAAAATCCCATATTACTGTAGATAATAAGTTTTAAAAATAAAATATTTGAGTTGTAAAACCACTGTTATTTTCCACCAAATAAAATTAAAAATTATATTAACCCTCTTATATTATAGCTTAAAATATTATCAGTTAAAAAATTAGTAATTAAACACAGTATTAAATAAATGCTCTTAGTAACATTCCATATAAACAATTTGTTGTTGGTGTTGAAATTTTTCATTACCTTGAGTTTCACGATAAATTTTCATATCTTCCGCATATCGAGCTTTATCATCATTTGCTTTCTTTTCATATACACCTTTTTCTTCTGGAGTCATATCTTTCCACACTTTTCCAAGTTCTTGAGCAACTTGAGAAACCTTCCATTCAGGATGTACTTGTTGAACTGATTGTCGTCTTTCATTTGAAAAGAAAAAGAATGCAGATCTGAAAAAATTTATAATTAATTTATCCATTCAAAACACTGTTAACAAAATCTTACAAAGCTCTTTTAGGTGCATTTGGATCACGTTTAGCTCTTTTCTTTTTTTTGCTATTATCTTCACCACCATATGCCGCAACTTCAGCTTGATATCTATCAGCATCTTTAGAAGCAAGTTCATAAAACCTTCTTTTTTCGTCTTCTGTCATAGTCTAAAATGGTATGAATGACATGATTAACATACTAATAAACAACTAATAACAAACCTTCCATTTATCAGCACATTTTTTAGATATTTCTGTTACTTGAACACTTTCATCAGGATATTTTTTCTTATGTTCTTCATAACACATTTTAACAAAAAATCCATATGGAGAAGTTTTTCCGCGGATCGGTGGTTTATCTTCACGCATAATTAATTAAATAATAACAATAAAAAAATTTAACTAAAAAGTTTAAAAGATTATTTAACATGTCAGCGGTTTTTTTTTAACATTATTGGCACGGTGCCAAATTTGTAAATATCATTTCAAGAAAAACTAAAAAGACACGCACGTGACTGACCATTGCTTTAAAGCCTAAGCTGACCAGTACGTAACACAAAAAAAAGGTAGAGTTAAAAGTGTGGTAGTTACCAAAGGTAAAATGTAAGAGGAAAGAAAATTGAAAGAATTAAAAGATAAAGGAAAATATATATATATAGTTTTCACAAGGATGTGAAACATCTGGGGATTCATGCTAGAGATAATCTCAAGACAACCTTTGATGATGTTCAACTTTTTCTTTGAACATCTCTCTTTTTTTTCTTCTTCTTCTTTTCTCATGATGAAAAGTGCAAAGAAGAAGAAGTAAAAAAAAAAAAAACATTCTCAACAGAAGAGATTATAGAAAAAGAAAAAGAGAAGCAGAGAGAGTTTTTTTCTTTTCTTCTTCTTCTTGTTGAAATAGCACCCAAAATGAATACATAAAAATCAACGGCAAAAAGAAAGAAATAAATAAAGAAAAGGACATTTACCAACAAACACGATGAATTTATTTTTTTTTAGAGTATTTTTTTTGTTTCAGCAGTCTCTTTTTTTATGTTTAAAACAATATATGTATATATTGCTGTAGCAGCAAAGAAAAGCAAAAAGTATAGAAAGAAATGAGAGGCGCAGCAACAACAACAACAGCAGCAGCGGCGGCAGCAGCAAAAAACGACGAAAGACAAACGCTGCTGCTGTCACACACAACGTTGTTGTTGTTTTTTTGAAAGCTCCAATGAATAAAGGCCGCACCTTTAAAACTTTCGTTGTAAAAGTCAACGACGGACAAACAAAAAACATTTGAATTTTTTTTTCTCAATGCTATTATTTTTCTCTCGCATTTATATATGTTTGCTTCTCTAACAACTGTCTAAAGTCTCTCTTTGCAATATTTATATTATATTTTTTTTCCCTTGTTGGTGGTGGTTGCCCTTGATGATTGCTTGCTGAAGAAGAAGAAGAAAAGGGGGGAAATATATATATATATATGCACATGCACTCTCTCATATAAATATATATATATATCGATTACTGAAAAAGGGAGGGGGAGAAAGAAAAGGCAGTTTGTCCTAGAGTTTGGGAAAACGAATGCATTATATTTTTTTTTGCTTTTAAATTTTTTTTAAGTTTATATTTGTGCCAATGTAATATAATATAAAATATGCGACGGAAAACAAGGGTGAAATTAAAAGCAAAAAGCGCTAAAAAATATGCAAATTTTTCGTTATTGAAAGAAGACTTTTTTATAAAAATAGCAGCACATTCATTCATTGAGTTGGAAATGGAAAATGGACATGGTAATGATATGAGAGAGATGATGGTGGTGAATTTTGATTAACTACGGTATCATCGTCTGAAGATCGATAAAAAAAAGTATCAACAAATCTACTCTGTATGAAATGAAGCTTACGGTGGATTTGTTTTACTATTTTTTATTTTTATTTTATTTAAAACCTTTTATCTGTCACGCAGGACGAAAGGGGACAACAAATTACACCACATATCAGAAATACAATGTAAAAACAGTTCAGTAGGAGTTTGATTTGTGAATTTGGTGAAGTCATCAATCCATCGAGTAGGAGGACGGCCAGCAGGTCTATTCACATTTGGAACCCATTCAGTTAGGATACGATTCCATCGATCATTTGGAAGCAACATCAGCTTACGGAGATACTTGAATTTTCTTTCACGGGATAGTTGTACAACATCTTTATTATGATTTTTATTGTTTCGCAGATTTTTTAAAAAACTTATTTTTTTTGTATCACATTCGAAAGTTGTCGATTGAAGCAACAAGAATTTTTTAATACATGTTTTTAATTTCCAAAAAAATATATTAGAATTTTGTTCGATAAAACTACAGTATATGAAAAATTGCCATGTAAAACAAATATTCAAAATTTGCATTCAAGCTAAAATAAATTTTTCATTAGCAGCAGTTTCCGAAGCTTAAGCTCTAAGCTTCGAACAACTCTGATAAATAGTTTTCTGACAATCAAAGAATGATGCAACGGATATTATTAAATGGAAAAACAAATAATGTAAATTTTGATTTTATAGCAATTTTTTCATCCCCAAACAACTACAATCATGAAAATGATGGTAATAATCAATTGGAATTATTGAATGAAAAACGTTGTTGTTCATTGTCGACGACATCTCCAACAACATCGGCATCAACATCAAACATTGCTAAAAGTGAACATTTGAATGTGCATCACCAAAAACAACAACAACACGACAACAAATAAAAGAAGATGAAAAAATGCCATCTCGTCGAAGAAAGGTCCGAAATGTTGAACAACGGCGGAAAATGTAAGTTTCTTTTATAAAAATGCGGTTACAGTAGGACAGAAAATAATAAGAATGCAATAAAAATTTATATTTTTCTTTAAAAATAGAAGCAATAATACACCAGAGCTGCGCGTCCTACAACGTGTAACATTTTATTTCCTATTGCTTTTTGTTCCACTCTGTTTTATGTGGGGTAGCAAATGTCTCACCACGACAAAAGCATGAAAGTGAGTGGAACAAAAAGTGAGTGGAAAAATAGCGAGTGGAACAAAAATGTTGCACGTTGTAGGACGCAGCACAGAATATATATTATGATTTTTTTGGCTTTTTAAGTGAAAGTAGCCTCAAAACTGAGGCGGCCTTTGAAAGAAAAGCAACCTAGCCTCACTTTTGAGGCTATAAGTAGCAACTAGGGTTCTCAGCAACTGGACTTTTTAGTCCAGTTGACTGGACTGAATAAAAAAATTTTTTTTTGCTTAAATGGCTTCAGTAAGTGTTAAAAATAATGTTCTCCTCTATAATTTTTGTATTTAAGGCTTTTAACGCCAGTCCAGTTAACTGGACAGCCAGTCCAGTCAGCTGGACAACTAGTCCAGTTGACTGGACTAAATTTTTTTTTCTATTTTTGGCATATTTGTTGCTAAAATGTCACATTAGGTGGGCAAATGACATTTTAAAACTTATTTAAACGTTTTGAAGCCAGTCCAGTCAACTGGACTAGTTGTCCAGTTGACTGGACTGGCTGTCCAGTCGACTGGACTGGTTGTCCAGTTAACTGGACTGGCTCTAAATCGATGTAATATTGACATAAAATAAGTTAAAACATGTTTTTAAACATTAAAAACATATTTTTTAGCAATACTTATATTAAAAAATAGTTGAATATCGATATTTATGAGTAAAGCATAAAATGTATAATTATCGTCTGCTACTCAAAATTCATAAAATTTAATTTAAACATTTTTTATGCTATTTTTTCGTATTTTTTATTTATTATACATAAAAAAACACACAATTTAATTAAAATATGAATGTTAAAACAAATTTCCTCCGGTTTTATTGAACTGCTTGCTACAGTTAAAAACATCTTGTAAAAATAGCTTTTATGGATGTTTGCTGCATTTTTGGTTGCTTTATTGTGTGTTAAATAAAAAAAAATACAAAAATTATAGAGGAGAACATTATTTTTAACACTTACTGAAGCCATTTAAGCAAAAAAAAATTTTTTTATTTAGTCCAGTTAACTGGACCTATGTCCAGTCAACTGGACTAAAAAGTCCAGTTGCTGAGAACCCTAGTAGCAACCGGGGCGTTCTCTTTTTTTGCAAAAAAAATGAAAAACGAGTGGCGGAAAAAAAAAGCGGGGACTGACCTTTGGGGAGCTTGTCCGAGTGGGAGAGAGCGCAAGCTTGCAGGCGTTGGTGCGAGGTTCGATCCCCGCCGGGTGAAAAAAAAAATTTTTAATTTAAATTAAACAAAAAATGATTGTATTTTATGATTTTATCTTAATTGGGATACATGGATACCGTCTGAAAAAAAATTAACTGGCTTTTATATTTGTTTCTTGTAAAAATTAACTATACAGTAATCTCAATTTGAATCAAAATCGTCTATTTTCATCTGCAGGTCTAATAAAATATAACAAAAATGAGACCATAATAGTTATCGGATGCCGTACCGCTACAGCGAAGGTTTCAGTACCGTCAAAAATATCGCAATACCGTACCGTGAACTTACGGTATTGCGATATTTATGAAAGTTTGTTTTTTTGATACACAATTTGGAAAGATGTTTTGATGAATTATTCTTTAGAAAAAGGTTGTTTGCCACTAAAATAGTATATTTTAGAGGAAATTATTGGCATAAATAATTTAATAAATTAGGTCGATTTCTAATATAGCTTTAATACAATAAAAATTTAAACTTAGGCATAGTGTTTTGTATCAGGTCGCCAACATCCCAACCTTCAATTTTATGCAAATATTTCTATGTTTTACTATATTTTTTGTTATTTTTTTGTGCAAAATACCTAAAAGTTAATCCCTTTATATCCCCTGTAAGTCCGCCAAAACTAAAATCTGCCCAAAAAGCCTTTGAACTATGATTTGAAAGCTCCATAAGCATCCTTTGAAAAAAAAATTAGCACATTAAATCAAAAACTGAAAAAATGGCAGATAATCAAACAGGTGCACGCACTTATCGAACAACCTGATGCAAAAATGGCTTTTTAAGTGAAAGTAGCCTCAAAATTGAGGCGGCTTTTGAAAGAAAAGCAACCTAGCCTCACTTTTGAGGCTAAGTGATAAAACTTCAATATAGCCTCACTTTTGAGGCAGACTTAGAAAAAACACTAAAACAGCCTCACTTTTTTTTTTTATGAGAAAAACCGAAAAATTTCAATTTTCAAAATTTGAGAAATCAAAAAACAGCGTTTTTGCGAAAATCGCCTCAAAAAAATTTTTTTTGAGACTGTTTGTCAGAAAAAAGTAAAGAGTGGTTTTTTTAAATTTTGGTGAGGCTGTTTTGAGCAAAACCTGCATTTTACGTTTTAAAAAGACGATTGCAAAAATTGAAAAAAAGTGCACAAATTAATTCGATCCGAAAATCACAATTCGTTTAGCCGTCTTATATGTCACGGTACAGTATTACGGGTGGTTTCTACTCTGCTTTCCTCGTTGCTGATCGTGTTGTTGTCACTTCTAAGCATAATGATGATGAATGTTATCAATGGGAATCATCTGCTGGTGGTTTTTTTCCAGTGATATGACTTGACTATTTTGCCGCCCCGGCCCCGCCCCATCCCCCGGCTGCTGAAAAAGAATTAAAAGAGTTGACAAGTAAATTTAATTATTTAAAAAATTAAAATGCAACGGCTTTTTTAGCAATAAGGGATTATTTTCACGAAGAATTTGCTGCTCTTGGAATAAGTATTGCATCTACCTCACAAGTAAGTTTCATTTTTATTTGTAAATTTGAAAATTATTTGGTATAACAAGGAAACTTTTTTTAGCAAACTACCATTGGAGATGTCAAATTTGAAGGTGCTGAAGAAGAGGTGCAGAAGAAAATCATTGTAATGTGCATTAATATTATTTAGAATGTATTTGTTATCACATTAATGTAATCAGAGGTGAAAGAGAAATATTTAGATCTCTTATTCTCCAATTTTTGGATCAAAAAAGTAAAGGTGTAGGCTTTTTTTGGAACAACTAGAAGAGATGTAAATTCCTTTTTAAAACATTTAAAAATAGCTGCCATAAATTATCGGGTTTTATTACCATATTTTTATTTGTGCAGTTCTAAAATATCACAAAAATATATAAAATCGATAGAATTCACAGATTATTTTTTTCAGCTATTCTCGAATTCTTTCCAAAGCAAATTTAGTAAACGAGCAACGACTTGAACACATTAAACTAAAAAAGTCACACCACATTGATGCCATATCACAATATGAACTCTAAAAAATTAATGAAATTAAAAATTAATAAACTAAAGTAATTTAACAAACATACCTCAGCAAGATCATCTAACCCAGCAAAAGCATTTCCAATACCTTTGAAAAATCTTTCAATCATTCGAAGAGAAATATGAATACTTGGCCATAACCATTCAAATAGAATTTCAATCATCCCAGCAAATGATACTTCAATATATGAAATAAAAAAATATGTTCCAACAAGTAATAAAAAGCAGCCTGCAGGTGTCTAAAAATAATATTTTTTTTAAATGTGTTACAGTATGATGATTATAAAGCGATGATATTTTTGGAAGTTGCAATTACTGTGTCCAAAAATATATATAAAAGATTTAAAAGATAATTTTAACAGAATAATAATACTACCATAAACAATCCCCAAGGTTCTCGTCCCCAAAAACGGCCCCGCCCATATATATCCTTTCTACGTCAAACTGTATCCCAACTCATCTCCGATATAATAAAAAAAATACTCTTCTTTCAAAAGAAACAACAACTTACCGTACGATTTCCAGCATCAATTTTAAGCAAGGAACATAAAAACATAAAAAAATCAGTGATAGCTTGTCCAAGATTTTCCAAAAAACTTTTTGCAAATTTCATTAAAAATGATGGCTTTTCATGTCTTCGAGATTTACTTCGATGTCGTCTTTTTCGTCGAGTTTCTGTTGATGCTGTAGAAGATGCGCCATCACTTTTTGAGCGAGCTGTTGAAGCAGCTCTCGATGCTGATGATGACAGAGTAACACAAGATTTAAAAGAGCGATCTTTGATGTCTTTGTAATTATCATTATTATTTGCATCTGTAAAGCTAACACGAGTTTCAGGATCATGTAATAATGGAGTTTTGAATGATCTCGTTCTTAAAGTTTTACATTCTTTTTCATCTGTTGAATCTGAATCAGAATGAAGTTCTCTAAAAATAAATATATATATATATATATAATTATAGTTAACAAAAAAAACATAAAACAAACAAAAAAATAAACTTACGCAAAACTTGGATCAGCACAATTTTCATCAAATTCAATAATTTCTAACGTCTCACAATCTGGTATATCATCTCTTCGATTATGCAATTTCCTATAAATAAAATAAATTTAAAAAAGAGAACAAAAATATTATAAAAATGAAATCAACGAGCAAAAATAATAATTATTATTATTTTCTGTCCTACTGTAACCGCATTTTTATAAAAGAAACTTACATTTTCCGCCGTTGTTCAACATTTCGGACCTTTCTTCGACGAGATGGCATTTTTTCTTCTTCTTTTATTTGTTGTTGTGTTGTTGTTGTTTTTGGTGATGGGGATGAAAAAATTGCTATAAAATCAAAATTTACATTATTTATTTTTCCATTTAATGATATCTGTTGCATCATTCTTTGATTGTCATCAGAAAAAACTATTTATAAGAGTTCTTCGAAGCTTGGAGCTTAAGCTTCGGAAACTGCTGCTAATGAAAAATTTATTTTAGCTTGAATGCAAATTTTGAATTTATTTTTTTACATGGCAATTTTTCATATACTGTAGTTTTATCGAACATAAAAAAAAAATAAAAAATTTTTTTTGGAAATTAAAAACATGTATTAAAAAAATCCTTGTTGCTTCAATCGATAACTTTCGAATGTGATACAAAAAAAATAAGTATTTTTAAAAATTTTTATCGATCTTCAGCCGATGATAACGTAGTTAATCAAAATTCACCACCATCATCTCTCTCATATCATTACCATGTCCATTTTCCATTTCCAACTCAATGAATGAATGTGCTGCTATTTTTATAAAAAAGTCTTCTTTCAATAACGAAAAATTTGCACATTTTTTAGCGCTATTTGCTTTTAATTTCACCCTTGTTTTCCGTCGCATATTTTATATTGAGTCTCTCTCACACTTTGGTCGTTAAAATTTTTTTTGTTTTATCGAAGAGTTTTCGTGTCGAGAACGCTTCTTTGATAGTTTCTTTTTCTTCAATGAATTTTTGGGTTCGTTCCAACTAGCGGAAAGTGCAACTGTTTTTGGTTTATAATATCTGAGTCAAATGAAAAACCTTTATCTAACAACCAATCTTCTGTTCCAGATTTAGGATTAATTGTATCTGATGATTTAAGTTGGGATAAACATGTGGGCAACATTTCCAAAAAAGCTTTACGGCGTTCTTTTATGTTATTTAAGGGTCTTAAATCTACTTCACCTAATCTATTGTATCATATGTATACAACTTATGTTAGACCACTTGTTCTACACCGGTATTTAATCCAACTAAGAAAAAATTGATTGATAAACTTGTAAAAGTCCAGCGAGTAGCCATTAGAAATATTTTTTTACTTTGCAAATATTTAGGAGAATTTTCGAATGAACCCTATGAGGATAAATTAATCAGGCTTGGAGAGTTAATTGATGTTAAAATTGAAACGTTAGAATCTAGGAGGAATAAGTATGACCAACAATTTCTTCTTAACGACTACCTTAATGGTAGTTTAAATTTCAAAACTTGTCATTCTAAAAGGGTGCCCATTACAAGGGGATCAAACCAAAAAATATCTATACCAAGGGGAAAGTCAACCATTCGAACAAGTTTCTTTACTTTCAAAACCACTTCAAAATATCTCAAATTACCTAGAAAAATGCAATATACTAGTCATATTGAGTTCAAAAATTACCACTTTAAGTTTAAAGTTTGAAGTTTGGAAAATTTATTTCTTAATGTAATTGTATTTAATTATTTTTTTATTGTGCTGTTTAATTGTACTGTAATTCATTTATTTTGTTTGTCTATCAGCATGTGTTCGGGCATGCAAATAAAGATAATAAAAAACAATAGTCTCGTCGCATTAAACTTGATTTGTTAGGATTGAGTAATTTTTGAGATGCTTTAAATTGTGCAACTTCGGGGGTTTTAGTTTTTTCATTTTCTTGTTGTCTTGGAAATTCAAAAAGATTCTGTAAAAAATTAAAGTAGGAATCTCATCAATTTTAATTTACATAAACTAACTTCAATGACATCCTTTGAACGGGTAAATGAAGGTTTTGGATTTTTCCATTTTCTTTCATCTGTTCTTTCTCGATTATGTGAATTTGCTGCAACTTCAGTAGAATTTTCGTAAGCTGCAATATGAAGGGAAAGAGTGCTATTGTTGGCACTTTTTCCTTTTTTAAATTCATTTCTTGCTTCAAAATCATTATTAAGATTCAAAAAAGTTGTTGACGAACGTTTATTGAATTTATTCCATGAATTTGTTTCAGATCGTAAATCTTTTGAATGAGATAAATCTAACAATTGTGATATGGCTGCAATACTTTTGTGCCTAAGTTTCAAAAACTATTATCAAAACAAAGAAAAACACTGATAATAAATTCTAATAATTTTTTTAATATTATAAAAAGTATTGCAGCCTAATTTCTACCGTAATTTTGTGATTTTTTGTTATCAAATGCAATAATTTTTGGACGAAAAATTTCTTCAAAGACACAATCATGATTTTGATTATTATTTAAATTGAGGTTACTGTATCGACCACCACTGTCAACAAACCCTATTTGTCTTTTTTTAAAAGACAAACAATCATCTTTTGTTGCCATCTAAAATTAGTGATATAGAATTACATTTATTACATTAAACAATTTCAACAATATAAATTGATTTAATTTCAACTTTATCACAGCCGCAAAAAAACAAACAAAACGTGAACATATAAGAAAGTCAATCTTCAACAACAAGCATTCTCTTTAATTTTTACAAAATTGAACTATAATACTTCGTGAAATAAAAAAAATAGAATAGAATAGAAAGTAAACATTACAAGCTTTGACGAAAAAAATAAGGATGATGCAATACTTAATGTTCTTTCTTTTTTCTTACACTGCATCAGCATCTCCCCTTCTTACTGGAAAGAATTATAGTTATCATTAGGGGGTGGAGCGTCATTCTTTTTTTCGAAAAAAAAATGGAAAACGAGTGGCACTGAAAAAATTTCGAAAGTTGTTTATGTCTACGGTAAAAAAAACTTTTTTCAAGGAAATAAAATTTTTGACTTTGCAAAACTGCATCATTTTGAAACAATATCGTCAAAATAAATACGAAAATATCATCTACAGTATCATTTTGCAATGATTTAAAAATTTTAAAACTAAGCATATCTGTTACTTTGATTATAAATCTCCGTAACAATCAATGAGACAATGTTGATGTAATATAACAAAATTTATTTAAACACAAAAAAATTTTTATTTATTTTTCATTTGCATACAGAAATGAAAAATAAATAAATCGGGAATCTGAATTTTTTATTTTCGGACCTCAAAAACCTATAAAGGTGCAAGAATATTAGATATTTATAAAAAATAAATTATTTAGCAGTTAAATAAAAAAAATGCATATTTTCTCTTCGAGACCACGAAAAAGGGGGTTACGGTAGGATTTAAGCTTTAATATTTTGGGAATATGCTTGTTAAGCATCGTCGAAAACATAGGGTTACTTTCCAAAAAATCAATTTTTTGAGCTGTGCCAAATTTGTGGCAAATCTTTAAAAAAATTCACAGAATGCGTTTTAATTATTTTTTAGCTTTTTGTTTTTTTATATCTAATAATATTTTCATTGCGCATCTAATGGTACCAAACTTAGAATACTTGGTTAACTTTGAAAAAACCGTGCACGTCTCTAGATATGAATCACATTTTGCTCACATGTTTTCTTGTCTAAAAAATATGTGAGCCAAATATCATTCACATGTGAGTTTGCATTTTCTGTATGCAAATGAAAAATAAATAAAAATTTTTTTGTGTTTAAATAAATTTTGTTATATTACATCAACATTGTCTCATTGATTGTTACGGAGATTTATAATCAAAGTAACAGATATGCTTAGTTTTAAAATTTTTAAATCATTGCAAAATGATACTGTAGATGATATTTTCGTATTTATTTTGACGATATTGTTTCAAAATGATGCAGTTTTGCAAAGTCAAAAATTTTATTTCCTTGAAAAAAGTTTTTTTTACCGTAGACATAAACAACTTTCGAAATTTTTTCAGTGCCACTCGTTTTCCATTTTTTTTTCGAAAAAAAGAATGACGCTCCACCCCCTAATGATAACTATAATTCTTTCCAGTAAGAAGGGGAGATGCTGATGCAGTGTAAGAAAAAAGAAAGAACATTAAGTATTGCATCATCCTTATTTTTTTCGTCAAAGCTTGTAATGTTTACTTTCTATTCTATTCTATTTTTTTTATTTCACGAAGTATTATAGTTCAATTTTGTAAAAATTAAAGAGAATGCTTGTTGTTGAAGATTGACTTTCTTATATGTTCACGTTTTGTTTGTTTTTTTGCGGCTGTGATAAAGTTGAAATTAAATCAATTTATATTGTTGAAATTGTTTAATGTAATAAATGTAATTCTATATCACTAATTTTAGATGGCAACAAAAGATGATTGTTTGTCTTTTAAAAAAAGACAAATAGGGTTTGTTGACAGTGGTGGTCGATACAGTAACCTCAATTTAAATAATAATCAAAATCATGATTGTGTCTTTGAAGAAATTTTTCGTCCAAAAATTATTGCATTTGATAACAAAAAATCACAAAATTACGGTAGAAATTAGGCTGCAATACTTTTTATAATATTAAAAAAATTATTAGAATTTATTATCAGTGTTTTTCTTTGTTTTGATAATAGTTTTTGAAACTTAGGCACAAAAGTATTGCAGCCATATCACAATTGTTAGATTTATCTCATTCAAAAGATTTACGATCTGAAACAAATTCATGGAATAAATTCAATAAACGTTCGTCAACAACTTTTTTGAATCTTAATAATGATTTTGAAGCAAGAAATGAATTTAAAAAAGGAAAAAGTGCCAACAATAGCACTCTTTCCCTTCATATTGCAGCTTACGAAAATTCTACTGAAGTTGCAGCAAATTCACATAATCGAGAAAGAACAGATGAAAGAAAATGGAAAAATCCAAAACCTTCATTTACCCGTTCAAAGGATGTCATTGAAGTTAGTTTATGTAAATTAAAATTGATGAGATTCCTACTTTAATTTTTTACAGAATCTTTTTGAATTTCCAAGACAACAAGAAAATGAAAAAACTAAAACCCCCGAAGTTGCACAATTTAAAGCATCTCAAAAATTACTCAATCCTAACAAATCAAGTTTAATGCGACGAGACTATTGTTTTTTATTATCTTTATTTGCATGCCCGAACACATGCTGATAGACAAACAAAATAAATGAATTACAGTACAATTAAACAGCACAATAAAAAAATAATTAAATACAATTACATTAAGAAATAAATTTTCCAAACTTCAAACTTTAAACTTAAAGTGGTAATTTTTGAACTCAATATGACTAGTATATTGCATTTTTCTAGGTAATTTGAGATATTTTGAAGTGGTTTTGAAAGTAAAGAAACTTGTTCGAATGGTTGACTTTCCCCTTGGTATAGATATTTTTTGGTTTGATCCCCTTGTAATGGGCACCCTTTTAGAATGACAAGTTTTGAAATTTAAACTACCATTAAGGTAGTCGTTAAGAAGAAATTGTTGGTCATACTTATTCCTCCTAGATTCTAACGTTTCAATTTTAACATCAATTAACTCTCCAAGCCTGATTAATTTATCCTCATAGGGTTCATTCGAAAATTCTCCTAAATATTTGCAAAGTAAAAAAATATTTCTAATGGCTACTCGCTGGACTTTTACAAGTTTATCAATCAATTTTTTCTTAGTTGGATTAAATACCGGTGTAGAACAAGTGGTCTAACATAAGTTGTATACATATGATACAATAGATTAGGTGAAGTAGATTTAAGACCCTTAAATAACATAAAAGAACGCCGTAAAGCTTTTTTGGAAATGTTGCCCACATGTTTATCCCAACTTAAATCATCAGATACAATTAATCCTAAATCTGGAACAGAAGATTGGTTGTTAGATAAAGGTTTTTCATTTGACTCAGATATTATAAACCAAAAACAGTTGCACTTTCCGCTAGTTGGAACGAACCCAAAAATTCATTGAAGAAAAAGAAACTATCAAAGAAGCGTTCTCGACACGAAAACTCTTCGATAAAACAAAAAAAATTTTAACGACCAAAGTGTGAGAGAGACTCAATATAAAATATGCGACGGAAAACAAGGGTGAAATTAAAAGCAAATAGCGCTAAAAAATGTGCAAATTTTTCGTTATTGAAAGAAGACTTTTTTATAAAAATAGCAGCACATTCATTCATTGAGTTGGAAATGGAAAATGGACATGGTAATGATATGAGAGAGATGATGGTGGTGAATTTTGATTAACTACGTTATCATCGGCTGAAGATCGATAAAAATTTTTAAAAATACTTATTTTTTTTGTATCACATTCGAAAGTTATCGATTGAAGCAACAAGGATTTTTTTAATACATGTTTTTAATTTCCAAAAAAAATTTTTTATTTTTTTTTTATGTTCGATAAAACTACAGTATATGAAAAATTGCCATGTAAAAAAATAAATTCAAAATTTGCATTCAAGCTAAAATAAATTTTTCATTAGCAGCAGTTTCCGAAGCTTAAGCTCCAAGCTTCGAAGAACTCTTATAAATAGTTTTTTCTGATGACAATCAAAGAATGATGCAACAGATATCATTAAATGGAAAAATAAATAATGTAAATTTTGATTTTATAGCAATTTTTTCATCCCCATCACCAAAAACAACAACAACACAACAACAAATAAAAGAAGAAGAAAAAATGCCATCTCGTCGAAGAAAGGTCCGAAATGTTGAACAACGGCGGAAAATGTAAGTTTCTTTTATAAAAATGCGGTTACAGTAGGACAGAAAATAATAATAATTATTATTTTTGCTCGTTGATTTCATTTTTATAATATTTTTGTTCTCTTTTTTAAATTTATTTTATTTATAGGAAATTGCATAATCGAAGAGATGATATACCAGATTGTGAGACGTTAGAAATTATTGAATTTGATGAAAATTGTGCTGATCCAAGTTTTGCGTAAGTTTATTTTTTTGTTTGTTTTATGTTTTTTTTGTTAACTATAATTATATATATATATATATATTTATTTTTAGAGAACTTCATTCTGATTCAGATTCAACAGATGAAAAAGAATGTAAAACTTTAAGAACGAGATCATTCAAAACTCCATTATTACATGATCCTGAAACTCGTGTTAGCTTTACAGATGCAAATAATAATGATAATTATAAAGACATCAAAGATCGCTCATTTAAATCTTGTGTTGCTTTGTCATCATCAGCATCGAGAGCTGCTTCAACAGCTCGCTCAAAAAGTGATGGCGCATCTTCTGCAGCATCAACAGAAACTCGACGAAAAAGACGACATCGAAGTAAATCTCGAAGACATGAAAAGCCATCATTTTTAATGAAATTTGCAAAAAGTTTTTTGGAAAATCTTGGACAAGCTATCACTGATTTTTTTATGTTTTTATGTTCCTTGCTTAAAATTGATGCTGGAAATCGTACGGTAAGTTGTTGTTTCTTTTGAAAGAAGAGTATTTTTTTTTTATTATATCGGAGATGAGTTGGAATACAGTTTGTCGTAGAAAGGATATATATTGGCGGGGCCGTTTTTGGGGGACGAGAACCTTGGGTATTGTTTATGGTAGTATTATTATACTGTTAAAATTATCTTTTAAATCTTTTATATACAGGGTGGTCCATTTAAAAGTCGCAGTTGTTTTTTATTGGCAAATTGTTCCCAGAAGCTCCCAGGGGTTCATATTTTCATGGTAGACCCAAAAACGATCGCGAGCAACTTTTTGACTTAGAATTTTGGCATTCGGGGACATTTCGCCAAACCGCGCCAAATTCAAATTTTTTTAAGATTGAACTATTTTAAAGCATTTATTATGAAAATTCAAGCATTTTTACATACAATAGCACAAAAAATAATTGTTTATCTTCAAAAATAAAGAAAATTAGCTCAAATAAACTTTTTGCCTAAAAAACACTTTTTATAAAAAAAATCCTGAATCTTGGTTTGTTTTGCATTGTCTTTATTAATTTATTATTACAAACGTTTGTAAGAATAAAAAAACTAAAAATTAACTAGAAAAATAAAAGAAGAATAATTCCATAATTCCATGATTTCAATTTTTTATTTTTCTAGTTAATTTTTAGTTTTTTTATTCTTACAAACGTTTGTAATAATAAATTAATAAAGACAATGCAAAACAAACCAAAATTCAGGATTTTTTTTTGTTAAAAATTTTTTTGAGGCAAAAAGTTTATTTGAGCTAATTTTCTTTATTTTTGAAGATAAACAACTATTTTTCGTGCTATTGTGTGTAAAAATGCTTGAATTTTCATAACAAATGCTTTAAAATAGTTCAATCTTAAAAAATTTGAATTTGGCGCGGTTTGGCGAAATGTCCCCGAATGCCAAAATTTTTAGTCAAAAAGTTGCTCGCGATCGTTGTTGGTCTACCCTAAAAATATGAACCCCTGGGAGCTTCTGGGAACAATTTGCCAATAAAAAGCAACTGCGACTTTTAAATGGACCACCCTGTATATTTTTGGACACAGTAATTGCAACTTCCAAAAATATCATCGCTTTATAATCATCATACTGTAACACATTTAAAAAAAATATTATTTTTAGACACCTGCAGGCTGCTTTTTATTACTTGTTGGAACATATTTTTTTATTTCATATATTGAAGTATCATTTGCTGGGATGATTGAAATTCTATTTGAATGGTTATGGCCAAGTATTCATATTTCTCTTCGAATGATTGAAAGATTTTTCAAAGGTATTGGAAATGCTTTTGCTGGGTTAGATGATCTTGCTGAGGTATGTTTGTTAAATTACTTTAGTTTATTAATTTTTAATTTCATTAATTTTTTAGAGTTCATATTGTGATATGGCATCAATGTGGTGTGACTTTTTTAGTTTAATGTGTTCAAGTCGTTGCTCGTTTACTAAATTTGCTTTGGAAAGAATTCGAGGATAGCTGAAAAAAATAATCTGTGAATTCTATTGATTTTATATATTTTTGTGATACTTTAGAACTGCACAAATAAAAATATGGTAATAAAAAATATTACGATCCGGTAATTTATGGCAGCTATACACACGAAATATGCGACTTTATGTTTTCCTACAGTAAAATTTTTCGGCGGATTTTTTTTTATTTTATCGGACTCAGTAAAAAATTCTGCATCTGATAGGCATAAAAAAACAAACGCCGATGGACTCCGGCAAAAATCGGCCGAAAAAATTACTGTATTTTCATTTTTTCTTTCTACGGTATCTTTTTTATCACAACCAAAATTAATAAATTTTTTTATCAATTATTATATAATAAATTTACAGATATTATTATGGAAGGAGGTGAATAACTCGGAAACAAATAATGGCTCGCCGCCGACGCCGCCGGCGGCATCCTTTGATCTGTGGCAAAATCATATGATTTTTTTTCGAAAAAAAAAACGAAAAAGGCGCGAATACACTGCTTCTGATGATTGCAGTAAAACACATAAAAATCACAAAATAGAAATTTATTATATAATTCAAATAGAGATCATAAATTGCATAGTACAAGAAATAAATTAAAAGATTATTTAAAACGTAATCTGGCTGAAAAAAGTGGTCCTTTATACAAAGCTTGGCACAGCAAAAAATAGATCTTTTTGAAACTTTACCCATGTTTTCGACTGTGCTTAACAAGATAGGAACCAGAGCCTTTTAACCAAAAATGCTGTTTTGGCACTTTTCTGGGCCTTTGAAGTTCAAAACGGCATTTTTATATCTCGAGTGCCGTTGGATACATTCGCTTAATTTCTTTTGATATAAACTAAACCGAGGTCGCTAAATCCGAATATTGCATTTTCAAATTTTGAAAATCCTGTCGGGACCCAAAAAAATCGAAATTTCGGCATTGTGATGTCCTACTGTCATGGCACTTTGCCGGCGCGTTCCAAATGCGGTGCCATTGGATTCCTCGTGATTTTTTACCCCAGAAGAAAAAAAGTTATCCTGATGAAAATACACCATGTATCCTTTACAGTATTTTGAATACGGTAAATCGAAATTTTCCGAATTCCGATCGTTTGCAAAAAACTGGGTTTTTGGTATTTTTTGGTAGTTTAGAATTTTACTGATTCTCGTCTATGGGGAAGATGACCTTTGTTTTTGACGAAAATCACGATTTCGTGCCGGGGCCTGTCATTCTACAGTATGACTTGGTATGTTTGGGGTAAAACAGGCTGCTGATTTTATTTTTGCATTTAAAATGTTAAAAATAGACTTTTATCATCTCTAAATAGTTTTTTTTCATGATTATCTCACAAAATTATTATCTGGCTTCTATAATACATTCTAGAGTATCCTAAAGTCAAAAATCGATATTGGGGTATACAGGGTGGTCCATTTAAAAGTCGCACTTTTTTTTATATAGATGAATTGTTCCCAGAAGCGCCCAGGGGTTTATATTTTCAGGGTAGACCAACAACGATTGCGAGCAACTTTTTGACTAAAAATTTTGGCATTCGGGGACATTTCGCCAAACCGCGCCAAATTCAAATTTTGTTACACATTCCACTATTTTAAAGCATTTATTATGAAAATTCAAGCATTTTTACACACAAAAACACCAAAAATAATTTTTTTTTTACAGCGTTAATTTTAAAACTTTGTTTTTTGCGCGCCAATTCTTGAATCTATTTTTTGTGCAAATTTTTGCTTTATTTTATTTTATTTTTGACTTTTTCTTTTACCATAAATGGACCAAGGATAATTGTCTCTGAGAAATCCGGCCAAAAATGACGGCCGCCAGAAAAATGTTTCTTGCCCGGCCAGCCGCATTTTAATCTTTGGTATGGAAAAAATTATTTTTTGGAGCTAGAGGGCGCAGATTAAAAAAAACTTCTTTTGGATTTTGTAGGATCTTCGTCATTTAGTAAAACTAGAATTGGAAAAAAATGTCATAAAATAATCGGTCTGCCAAAACCATACGGCCACATTTTTCAGCCTTATAAAAGGACTCTCAGTTTTTCATCGATTTTTTCATTTGGATAAAATACTGCCAAACATTTTATATAATATATAAAATAAGACATATTATGTCTTTTCTTTTCGAGTCTCGGACTTTTATGTCAATTACTCAATGAGAGAGACGGGTGCAGCAAGCTATCAAATAATAATAAAGGGAAAGACGCACCTCAAACAAATTTTTCTGTACAAAAAAATTATGTAATGACCATGGTTGTCCGGGATTTTTGATCAAAGAAAAAAATCAAGGGACTAAAGCAACCCTATAGTCATCCCGGATTGTTGGGTGAGAGAACACTCGGACAACCCTTGTGATGACCTAAATTAATTCATTTATTTTTTAACCAAAACTACAGGAAATTTAAACTCTTTGGATGATAATTTTAAAAACTTGTGCCTCCCACTTATTTTTAAAAAAATCAAAAAACTCCGCATTTTTTAGATAAATTTTAGATAAATTTCTTTTTTTCTTTTTCTCCCCCATTTTTGTAACTGTACGCTCTAAGATGCACAACTCGCACCCAATCGTACCCCTTTCCCACGTGTGGTGCAAATTTATCCTGTACTTCGAGGGATTAATCCGTTAACTCAAACTTTGAATTTTCCAAGATGTTTTTTTCCTGTTGTATTTTTTCACGCGAAATTATTTCCCCCGGGATATCGAAAAATAAGCTGGAAATTTTCTCGGAAATGATAAATTCTGCTCAGAACCTTGTTTCCCTTACGTTGTTTTTTCCAAAAACCTCTTTCATTTGTTTATGGGGCAAGACTCAAAAAAAAATTTTTTCGCAGCATTCATTGAAGTTGCTTTTTGTTTGATATTTTGCAGCTCCAATGAGTCTACGATCGCGTCGAGTTGATCATGAAAAATCTAACGTCAAAATGTGTTACAGATTAACTATGGTTTTGCTGCGTTGAAAAACGAGCCAAAATGCGTGATAGTTGAAAAGCAAATTTTCGCGTGAAGAAAAATTAGCTCCGGCGTTGGAACGATTTTTTCACCTTTTTTTTGTAAAAAAATGTAAAAAACGTGAAAAAAATGATGTTTTTGCATTCTCCTACAATTTTTTGTTCATTCAAATTTTATAAAAAAATGCAAAAATATCATTTTTTTTCACGTTTTTTACATTTTTTTACAAAAAAAAGTTGAAAAAATCGTTCCAACGCCGGAGCTAATTTTTCTTCACGCGAAAATTTGCTTTTCAACTATCACGCATTTTGGCTCGCAATAAACCATAGTGCGCGATTTGTCTCTCTCTTTAAAAAAAATTGTAATGGTGGATTTCCGAAAAAAGGGCCATGTATGATAATTTTCATATTTTTTTAAATTTAGAAAAAAAGTTATGACCGAAAGGGAATATATTATACCAGAATATTTATGTCTCATGAAAGATTTGATGAAACAAATAAATAATGCAAAAACGTTAATCGAATTGAAAAAGATTTTTACTGATTTCACCAAACACTATACTCCAGTTCCACATTTATTTTATGTTTGGAAACAGTGAGTTTATGCAACAAAAAATTCTATATTATGTACCAGTGTTTTCCCGATTCCACTTTTTTCCGATTCCGATCCGGAATCGATTCCATCTTGTTTTTCCGATTCCGATCCCGATTCCGATTCCATCGATTCTCAATTCCGATTCCGATTCCATCGATTCCGATTCCTCATTTTTTTCTAAATCGTTTTTTACCGAAAATTTTACTTATTTTTTGGATAAGGAAGCAAAAAGTGACAAAAACACATGAAAAATCTAAAGTCAAAAAAGTTGGCCTTTTTTATAAATATTAGAGGAATAAATTGTGTATTAAAAATCATTATTCTCAATTAGGAAGAGAATCCACTTTTATGTTTTTCGTAAAAAACATATTCTATTTTAGTTTTTAGTACCAAAGTGGGAATCGATTCCTTGGATTACGATTCCGATCCGATTCCACCGATTCTTGATTCCGATTCCGATTCTATTCGATTCCCTTATAAGGAATCGAGGAATCGGAATCGGGATCGGAATCGGGAAAACACTGTTATGTACCAAATTTTTATCAAATATTTTTTAGAATTATTCATTTTCATAATGATATAATCCAAGACGAAAAATATTTTTCCAAATTTCAAAATGATATAAATAATCTTTTAAAAGGATACTTTGAAAATTTAAAGTTGCTTGACACTGTTCCTGTATCACAACAATTTATAAGTTATATTTTTATGAATACTTTTATATTACCTTATGGTAGATCTTTATATTACATAAGTTCGAGTTTTGATTATCCTGATTGGTCGAGTTGTTATTATCCTGATTGGTCAAACTCCACCCTATCATACGATGTTCGAGTTTATCAGGAAGAATGTGAAAAACACAAAAGACACATTCAAATTCCTCATTACAAAATGGAAAAAACTTTCGCGAATCTTAAAAAATATTCAGGTAAGGTAAAAAATACTCTTACAAAGACAATAAACTGCTTTATCTATTTATAAATTTATCTTTATTACACTCATTTTCAGAATTTCCTCTTGATGCAAGCATGATAAAAAAATATGATGAAGCACTTAAACTTAATCAAAAACTAATAATGGCAGATCAAATGTTAGATGACGAAAAATGGTTTAAATATTTGTTGGAAAGTAATGATAAAATATGTATCGAACGGAATATTAAATTCCGACTTTCACAATACCCATTTATCGAAAAATTATGGAAATTGTATATTGAATATTTAGAAGTTACAAATATACAGGTACAGAGGAATGATATACGTAAACGTTACCTTGCTAGGATTCTGCGAAATCGAAATTTAACTATCGAAATATTTTCCAGGATTGCCATCAGTGTTTTCCCGATTCCGATTCCTCGATTCCGGTTCCCGATTTCTTATAAAGGAATCGAATAGAATCGGATTCGGAATCAAGAATCACCTCGAACAAATTGTTTGCTGCAATTTTCTTGATGGTATCGACGCGATCGCAGACTCATTTGAGCTGCTTTTTTTATTCGTTGGAGCTGCAAAAGGTTTTTAAAAAAGCAGCTCCAATGAACCCTGAACAAAAAATTTGTTAGAGGTGGATCTCCCCCTTTAAACACTTTTTAAAAATTTTTCCACTCTTTTTTTGATGAAAGTAATGCCATTTTTTTATTTTATTGGGATTTTAAAAAAATTTTTTTTCGAAAAGAAACAAATCCTATAAGGAGAGGAATCGGAATCGATGGAATCGAAATCAGAACCGGAAATCGGTGGAATCGGGATTGGAATCGGAAAAAAGTGGAATCGGGAAAACACTGATTGCCATACACTGAAAAAAAAGTGTGCTAAAAATACCATCAAGAACGATATTTACGGGAAAGTGAAATACAGTAATTAGGGGAAAATGCATAATGCTATAACAGCAGGGATGTCAAATGCGGCCGGCCGGCCTGACTTGCGGCCGGCCGGCCTGACTTGCGGCCGGCCGGCCTGACTTGCGGCCGGCCAGGCCGAAGATAAGGCCGGCCGGGGTCGGCCGCGTTTGTTAAATTTTTTTCCAAATACCCGAATTTGTACGCCAAACTTAAAGAAAAACTGATTCTCATTATTTTCAAAGTAGTGAAAACTCGCTTAAATGTTAAAAAAATAGTTGAAATCTTTTTTGATATCCAGCAATTCATATAAAAAAATTACAGAAATTATATTTACTTCTGGGAAAATTTTTTACAGATTTAACGAGGCCGCCCTAAAAAAATTCAGCCGCAGGCCGTCCGGGCCGTAAATTTTTAGGCCGCGGCCGCGGCCGGCCGACATTTTCGGCCGCATTTGACATCACTGTATAACAGAATAAAAAAACACGTTTTTGGTGAGGCGAGAATACCGTTCACTAGTATAATTTATATATATATGTTGTAGCCCTTTTATGAAACCAGCCGTTATATATAACGGCTTGCCGTTCTATAAAACGGCTAGCCATTTTGTTTAACCGATTGCTTTTTTGACCTACTATTTTCGACACGTTCTATAAAACAGCTAGCCGTTCTATGAAACGGCTGGTTTCACAAAACGGCTACAACATATATATATCAGTGTATTCGCGCCGCCAGTGTTGGCGGCATGGCGGCGCCGCTAGCGGCGACTTTTCGAAAAAGATCATAAGGTTTTGCAGCAGATCAAAGGATGCCGCTGGCGGTGGCGGCGATGTTTCTTGGGGCGCGAATACACTGATATATATAAATAAGCAAGGCCGTACCGAGGAGGGGGGGGGGGCTTTGGGGGCCGGCCCCCCCCCCCCCCCCCCAAATGAAATTTTAAATCCAATTCGACGCAAAAAATTGAAATAAAAAAAAATTAGTAATTTTTTGTTGTGCCCCCCCCCCCCCCCAAAATCAATCCTGGGTACGGCCTTGTAAATAAGAGACATTTTTTAGATGATGTTAAAGACGTATAGTCGATATTGTCGTTTATTTATCAAAGACAAAGTGATGCTTAAAAAATATCGTAAAGAAATTGTAAAACTTGGATCTCAACGCATATGTGTTACCAAATTTTGGATAGATACAATTGAATTTGAACGATTTTTTGTATCCCCAGAATCTGCCGGAAAAATTCTTTGTCAAGCATTGAAATCTCAGACAGTTGGTCCAAAAGGATTAATTTTATATGCAAAAAGATTTTATAAAAATTATCCAAAATGCATTGAATTGGAAGATATCAAAATAGGAACCAAAAACTTGAAAAAATTTGATTTTCAATATTATCGAAAAAACAATTTTATTTCAAAAATCGATTGTGTAGATGCAGATTTTTCTGAATCATTTCAAGAGCTTTTTTTGTTGAATGAATGTGATGAAATATTTCAGCGTAGTCATGGAAATCAATTACCAATTAATGTAATATTTAATATTATTGGAAAATCATCTGTTATGTTGCTTCTGAAATTATTTCAAACTTGCAAATATTATAACAAAATTTTGCGACGATTAACTTGTCGTAATCTTTGGATCACAGATAGCACAAAATTTGGAATGTACGGTCAAGCATTATTTTTACCAGCTTCACATTCGTTACTAAATTTCAAATCTGTATTTTTGACAAATAGTTTATATATTTTTTCAAAGAATCCGAGAATTTTATGTGCCTTGACTTCAAAGTTAACAACTTGTAGTATTCGGCATCTAAATATTTTTTTACAACATTTTACATTTAAAGAATACAAATTTTTAACAAAATATGGTAATATTGAAATTCTTACGCTAGAAGACGTTTATATTTTTGATGAAAATGGGGCAGCAGTTACAGCAATTGAAAAAATTATATCATTGGTGCCAAAAGCTTTGGATATTGAGTAAGTTTGGAACGAACAAATATATTATTTTCTTTCTTTCTTTTATTTTTTTATTTGAACCCCATACAGTGCTGGACATAATTATACGACCACCCTGTTTTGAAGTGATTATGCAAAAGATAGCTGACAGGTATTAAATCTGATATTACAATACTTTTCACCATGGTCGAAAACCCTCAACCCCCATTTTTGGCCCCTGTTCTCTTTCAGATTTTTGTTGCGGGACCAAAAACTCAAAAAATGCGTTGGGCATAATTATACGGCCACCTAAAAAAAATTTGCATGCGATATGTTTTATAGTAACCACTATTTAGAGATTGTTAAATATGCTTATTAAAGCTCATTGGTGAAGAAAATATCAAAAAATTTTCATTGGCATTGATTTGCCGTGGTGTTGAAAATCGCATTTTTGCTGTTTTTGGCACTTTTTCGGTGCCAGTGTAGCGGCGGGGCAAAGGTTTTGGAAGAAATCACATATCTCATTTTGTAGCCCTAACCAAACTTAACATGTCCACAAAGTTTCATAAGTCCATATCTAACACACGCCTTGAGCCTCGGCTCCAAACTTTCCGACAAACGCCGAAAAAAAAGCAAAAACTGTTAAAAAACAGTAATTTTTCAAAATTTTAAAGCCGTGGCTCAAGGCGTGTGTTAGATATGGAGTTATGAAACTTTGTGGACATGTTAATTTAAAAAAAAAAAAAATAAAAATGCAGAGAAAAATGTTCTCTCAAATAGGCCTCTCAGCAACTGGAAAAATCCTTCCAATTTTTAGAATGGCCTCCAATATTTGGAATTGAAAAAAAAAATTTTTATTTGATAAAAGTGTTTGTTAAGTGTTTAAAAAATGATTCGCACTAATATTTTTTTCATTCTGACGTTCCTTCGCCATTCCATATATTAGAGTGCCATTCCAAAAATTAGAGTGTTATTCCAAAAATTAGAAAAAAAATTTTTTCCAATTTTGTCATATTCGTGATCAGAAAGCCATATTAGGGGGGCAAAACATGCTTTTATATGTTTTTTATGAATTTAAAGCAATTCCAAAAATTAGAACGCCATTCTAAAAATTGGAATAACATTCTAATTTTTAGAATGACATTCTAATTTTTGGAATGTCACTGCAGTTCACTGGAATGGCTATATTTTGACGTTGTTTTCGCATATAACTAATTTATAATTATTATATTTATATTTTAATCGCAAAATAAAGTAAATTTGATGGATTCTGAAGATGGATTCTGGCGCCGAAAATGTTTTTTAACATTTTATTATGTTTCATGGTCAGTTTTCGCGCAGATCACGATAATAGAATCCATATTCAAGGTCAAACATAACCTACATTATCGTGATATGCTCAAAAAACGACCTTGAAACATAGAAAAATGTGAAGAAAAAATGGCATCAGAATCTGTCTTCAGAATCTTTGAATCAAAAAATGGATTCTATTATCAAGATATCCAATTTTTAGAATGGCGTTCTAATTTTTGGAATTGCTTTAAATTCATAAAAAACATATAAAAGCATGTTTTGCCCCCCTAATATGGCTTTCTGATCACGAATATGACAAAATTGGAAAAAATTTTTTTTCTAATTTTTGGAATAACACTCTAATTTTTGGAATGGCACTCTAATATATGGAATGGCGAAGGAACGTCAGAATGAAAAAAATATTAGTGCGAATCATTTTTTAACCACTTAACAAACACTTTTATCAAATAAAAATTTTTTTTTTCAATTCCAAATATTGGAGGCCATTCTAAAAATTGGAAGGATTTTTCCAGTTGCTGAGAGGCCTACTCTCAATGGACAGCGCAGCACAGTGAAAAAAACACGTTTTGCCGTTGAACAAAATGTTATCGATTAACTGTGTTTTTGTTGATTTTAATTTTTCAATTTTTCACGGTAATCACGGTATTACCACGGTAATACCGTGATTACCGGGCTGTAGCTATTTCGTTACCGCGTTTTTTCGAAAACGGTACGGTAACGGAACAGTAGTCAGGTCGAATTCAAAGCAAATAAAAAATTTTTGTATTTTTAAAAAGTTTTGCCAAAACGTTGCTAAACACCACCTGGCAAGAACATTTTTCATATATTTAGAAGAAAAAATGAAGGAAAACAGAAAATTTTGTTTTCATATGGCGCTCAGGCGGTGAAACAATAAAAGACTCATTTTTTAAGATGTAACATTTAAACATTCTTATTAAAAGAAATTCTGTTAAAGATGTAACATTCAAAGATTTTTTGGTAAAGATTATATTTTTAAGATGTAACTTTTTATCATGTTACTTTTAAAGATTTTTCTTTAAAGGTTCAAAAAAAAGATGTGACATTTAAAGATTTTTATTAAAAGAAATTTTTTTAAAGATGTAACATTTAAAGATTTTTTACTAAAGATTGTAATTTTAAGATTCAACTTTTTTTATCATGTTACTTTTAAAGAGTTTTCATCAAATTTTTTCAGATCATGAATGCAAACACCAGTCATTTAAAACAAATGACAGCTATGAACTTCTTAATGAATAAAATTGACCGCAAATTGCACATTTTCTGAATCTTAAAATGTCACATCTTTTTCTTTAAACCTTTAAAGAAAAATCTTTAAAAGTAACATGATAAAAAGTTACATCTTAAAAATATAATCTTTAACAAAAAATCTTTAAATGTTACATCTTTTTTTTAAAATCTTTACAGAAAAATCTTTATATGTATCATTTTTTAATAAGAATGTTTAAATGTTACATCTTAAAAAATGAGTCTTTTATTGTTTCACCGCCGCAACGTTTTGGGGCAACACTTTGGCCGTAAAAATAAACCTTGAATCCGATATGTAATAATAGAAAAATTATATTAGAAATTCCCCTGTTTTTATTCAAAAACAAATAAATTAATGAAAGAAAACACCATAGATTTACAACATTCGTTAATATAACATGTGACTCACCTTTGATGCTTTCATCTTTACAACATCTTAAAATCAAGAAATTGTTCATTGGTTTAGCAAATAAAAATTTTAATATCGAAAATTTTTTTGATTTCATAATGGTTTGTTCCTCTTTTTTTCTTTTTTATAATTCATTCTATAATTATAAGGCCACCCCACCAATTTGCGGAATTTCCATCACTTTTGGTTCTTTAATTAATCTGTTTCTGGATTTTTTAATAAAAGCATTTTTTTAGTTGACATGTTCAGCGTTTTGGCATATTTTTTTTCACTTCAGATAAAGGCTGAGTGGGCTATAAGAATTAATTTTACATGTACACATGAGGATGGATGCGTTTTTACCAGCAGCCTAATTTCATGTCCTAGATGTCGACGAGTGTAACACAGCGGAATTTTTCGGAAATAGAAATGAAAAAAGTTCGAACTTTTGTTGCCACTTTTTCAGTTTTAAACCATTTCGCCCAAAACTTTGCCATTATTTTCTTCAAGGTGTTATCTATAGCTTAGGTTTTATTCAAATTTATTTGAAACATATCCGCAAAGTTATAATCAATAAAACATGCGCGATCGACTTTTTGGCGAAATTTATTTTTGTTGCCATTTTTTCAAATTTGCATATTTCGGCTTAAATTTTTTTCTGGTATGTTCCTGATAACCATATCAACCTTTTTAGTTTCAATCTAAGCATTTGGAAGTAATACGGCTGAGTTTGAGCCGATCGAAAAACACAATTTTTCACTCGTATTTCCAAATTCTCCTATAGCGATTCCGCTGTGGTAATTGGATTGTATTTTTTAAATTTTAATTTATTGTCTTAGATGTCCACGGGGGCTTATTTAACCTCGAACACCCACGAGCATCCTGCCTTCAATGTGTAGACGCGGGTTTGATCGAACCTGAGATACTAGGAACGAGAACCCCCCGCGCTACCCACTGGACTATTGAAGCGGCAATATGTTTTTTTTGGTGAGAAAAGAGAAACGGACTTAATTTAATCTTTAGATATACGATGTTTTCAAAACAATTTCTATTTCTAATGATCCCCTGGCCTTTATATATATCCCAAGTTTTAAGATTTTTAGTCAATTGATCTTTTCTGGCTAATGTACCACAGTTTTAAAAAATTGCATTAAAGAGCCAAAACTGACGAAAAATTCCGCGAATTGTTGGGGTGGCCTTAAAATTATGCAATGTGCTTTACTTATATAACCACAATAAAAGTTTTAGAAATTTTGTGACACTGCAGCTGAAATAAGTGTAATTTTTGAAAAAGAAGAAGAAAATGACCGTGAATTGCAACGATTATTTCTTAAAAAATGGAAAAAGTTTTGCAAATTTAATGAAACACTCAAAACCATTGATTTGGCTACAGCTAATGGAAATGAATGTGATCTCTTTTTATGGCTTAAAGATGTTGTTGACGACGATGAAATTTGAGAATAAATTTTTTTTATTAATTGAAAAAGATATTAAAGCATTACACACTGGTCGACAAAAATTTAGAAAACGAATTTAAAAATTTTTTTTCCGTTTGGAACCTTCTTTGAACTGTGTTAGTTTTCTCGATCTTAAAAGTTTTTTTTGAGGTTCCTTTTAATCATTACTATGGTAAGTAAAACCAATGGAAACATGAACCATAGTCATGTTCTATTATTCCATGCAAAACCATACAAGCTTACGCCTGTTTTGAGCACTCTGATTTATTCAAAGTAAACTCATTAGACATCCTTTTCGTAAAAAAAGAAAAATCTAATAAAAAACATTTAGTATTTGTTACAATCCAAAGGATGAACAAACCTATCATGTACAGATCTAACTACGAGCTTTTTAACCGCAACAACATTGCAAAAAACGATATATTATTGGTAATAACTACCTACAGTATCCTCGCCTGATGTTCTCTAAAATTTAAATAAAATTAATAAAAATTAATTTTTTTAATAATGCAAAATGCAAAAAATAAATATTAAAAAATGTATATGACATTTTTACTAACATAAAATCAATTCATTACATAAAATTTTTGTTACGGTTTTCACCTGATCTTTTAAACAATGATATAGAATTTTATTCCAACATCGATTTTTGACTTTAGGATACTCTAGAATGTATTGTAGAAGCCAGATAATAATTTTGTGAGATAATCATGATAAAATAACTATTTAGAGAGATGATAAAAGTCTATTTTTAACATTTTAAATGCAAAAATAAAATCAGGAGCCTGTTTTACCCCAAACATACCAAGTCATACTGTAGAATGACGGGTCCCGGCACGAAATCGTGATTTTCGTTCGTTTTTTGTCATCCTTTTTTTTCATTCAATATTTTAAAAAAGTATTTTCCTTTTTTTTTGAAAAACGTCAATTATTTATTTATAATTCACTTTTTGTTAAAGCTAGAAAATGAAGCTGATGAAAAGAGAATGGGAAAAAGATGTGGTATATCTTTATCAGTTTAAACGAAATCCATATGTTCCAAATTTATCACCATTTTGTATGAAAATTGAATTATTTTTAAGAGCAAATAATATTCAACATCAAGTAAGTTTAATTTTTAATGGGAATATAAATATGAAATGACTCCGACAAATTTGAAAAAAAAAACAGCATAACGAATTTCTCAAAAAAGTTTTTTTCCGTTTGGGACCTTCTTTGAAATTCATTGTTTTTCTCAATCTTAAAAGTCTTTTTCTAAGGTTATGAGCTTAAGAATGTTATATCTTTCTTTTATAATAATAAGCCATTTGTCTTGATCTTTGAATCAAGAAAAGGGGGTGTTTTATCGTAAACGCATTTTTCCGCAAGCTTTTTGTTGTAACATTATCTCTTTCATTTTGTTTCATTCTTTATCTTTTGCAAGCTTGCGGACTTTCTCTCTTTCTCTTTTTTATATGATTTTCATGCTTTTAGTTTTATCGTTTTTTATCGTATAAATTTTTTTTCGTGAAAATCTAAAATAAAGTTTAATTACCCAAGTTTGAGTTTTTAACAGGAGCAAGTCATCACAGAAACCACCACTAGACGTCCTCAGCTGAATTTATTTACATGAAGGTTACTCCAAAGAAGTGATGGCCTCATTTACTCGTTTGAAAAAAGAGCTTGAAACTTGTGCCGAACGACTTGTTAAAAATTCTAAAAATGCCAATGATAAAACCACACCTACTGATGCAGCATTATTTTCACGTCATATTATTGAATGCAAGACTGATATTATGATTTTGGAATCCTTACTGGAAGAATTTGATAAAATTATTTTAAAAATTGAAAATCTTTCTGATACTTCGGATGATCCAAATATTACTGCAAAGTGTGAAGTATTGGCATACAGTAGTTCTTCCCACCCAACAGGTTATATTAAAATAAAGCATGATTCTCAAGAAATTCTTCTTGTTGTTCGTTCGAACAAAATGACTTTGGAAGAAGAAATTTCTAATACTGCTAAACTTAATGCTCCACCACCCCCTGCACCAAACTACCTCGTTCAACCCCCGACTCCGGATTCAATGATGCTTCCGAAAATTAAATATGAGCGATTTGATG